>CM076576.1:125187556-125360491 GCA_034641835.2 Pinus albicaulis
CTTTGGGGATATTACACAATGGGGACATTCTTCCCCTTCCCTACTGCCCTTGATTGAGCCATGAACGCTGTAAACAAATAACGAAAAAAATGCACAAATTTGTAAAAAAATGCACATGCAAATTGCTGTAATAAAAATGCAAAAAAATAGAGACAAAATTCACGTACCCATTGCTTGGATCGCCTCCAAAGTGCTCCCACACCCTTTGCTCTTCACTCCCACACTCCCACATCAAACCCACATCAAGAGAGAGTGAAATGTGAAATTGAAATGGGCCAAAATGTCCCTTTATGGGCCGTGTGGCACTCATAAAAGTCGGATAGGTGTCCCAGAATCGGGACACGACGGTGTTGTGATGGGACACGTTTGGACACCCTCCGGAGGGCACATGTCCGATTCGATTGATTCGGGACACGACGGGGCTGAGGAATGAATCTGGTTTCATAGGTTAAAACGTTCCTGCAAAATCAATTACCACAGTGAATCTTAGAGCCCAAACATAGTCTGCTCTTCTCCACAGTCTGTGAACTTGGAGCCCAAAGGCTAGCATACCTGTAAATCTCTATAATTTTCTCAAAGTAAAATTGTTAGATCATATGGTGAATCAAATCACCTAAGATAGCATGTACCAATAGAATGTTCTTATCACCGAAAAATGAAATAACCATTTTTTAACAATGTTTAGCACAATATATGATCGCACATAGCTAACACATACCACAAATCAACAAAAGAAGAACACCATGAACTGAACCCTAAAGTCTTTCTATTATGATAAACAATGTTCATAGCGGAGCAACTGTTCAATACTAGCGTTAAAGAATTTCATCATCCATAGATATCAAATAGAAGCTCAATAGCTTTCTTTATATAGAGAAAACCCCTTCAAGTGGAAAATAATAGCTAGTTGGCTTGATCCTTGTCAAATTAATCTTGACTGTTGAAAATAATTCGATCATCTCTTAATCTCCACCATCAAATTTTTAATTTTGAGGGAAAATTCGAATTCTTCTTAAAACCCACTTTTAATTAATTCAAGAATTAATATTTTGGATTAATTTCCGCAAACATTTGACTTTGACATAACCACTAAGGTCCAAGGGCTCAAATTTTCTTAAAATATTCATTTTTACCTTGGTTGAGGACCTCCAAAAACTGATTTTTGTTTGATCCACGAATTTTTGATTATTTTTCCACTTGAAGAGAAATTAATTTCTCTATAATTTTTTTGACTCAAAATTAATTAATTATCTGGCTTAGGATTTTTATTTAATTTAGCTAGAAAAAATAATTAATTGACACTAGAGGGGATTTAATGATTTTTGTATCCTCAAATATATTAGCCATTGTGTCTAACTATGAGTAACCATGCACTAGAATATTTTTTACATCAAATAATTACAAGATCAACCCTTGAAAGAGGAAATAAACATTTAGATTTAGACCCTCAATAATTTACCCAATTTTGCGACACAATATGATCTAGTATGAAACCAAGTATGCTTGTTGTTGTCGAACGGATTTTCTAGGCACCGCGACAATGGCTCAGATCGAGGGCTGTCACCCTGATCCCCAATCTCTCTATTTAAGCTGTCTCCTTGCAAGCTAAGGGAGGTAGACCCTATTATAAATGAAGAAGAAAAATCTAGGAGACACAGCTAAAACACCAAATACTTGATAAAATTAACGAGATTTCACAGATTGATTATGTTAGAACCAATGCCTTATGGAGTCAAACAAGATCCCGTTATGCAATTAAAGATGAGTATTGGATGTATAACTGCTGCTAAATGACCACAATGATATTCAATAGAAAATGCCACGATCATTCATTAAGATACTTGAGCCAATCAACAAAGCCATCATGAAACGATGCCAAATGCTTGAAATATTTCCGAAATTAAGATATTCCAATATAACCCAGTTTGAAAATTAAAATACTCCACAGTCAAGCTTTAAATAGAAAAAAATTAGGCCCATTTGACTATAGAGAAATTTTTTGAAATTTTTGATGTTTTTGTATTTTCTAGATTTTTAGAATTTTTTTTTTTTAAATTTTTTAATTATTTTTTCAAATTTAAGACAAATTAAACAAAATTAATTCTAAATTAAACTTTAAAATTTAAAAGTTAGATCCAAAAAAATAAAATTTAAACTAAACTAAAATCTAAGTTAGATCTAAAATCAAACTAAATTAAATCTAAAAAGATTAAAATCTAAAAAAAAATTAAAATCTAAGTCTAACTTAAACTAAGCAAAATCAAATTTTAATTAAACTAAAAAAACGAAATCTAAACTTACGCTATAAGACAAAATCTAAACTAAAATTAAATTAAAACTAAATATTAAAATCGAATCCTAAAATTAAAACTACGCTATCAAAATCATAAAGCCATACACCCTAAAAAATAATGCTATCCAAAAATGAACTGTATATACATAAATTTTGAAATTTACATTTGTGCGTTTTAAAAATTTGTCGTGCGTTGGTTTGTTCTGCAAGTTGAAGTTGATGGAGCTGGACGGCATAAGGGAATGAAGAAGCGAGCGGAGGAATGTATGACGCTGAAAGGCTGGACGAGGGCGAAGTATGGCAGGTTGATTGGATGACAGCAAAATGAGATGGATCTTTGATGGCAGCAACAGGAAGGACACGACTGCAGGAAAGAAGAGGACGACAGAGATAATGGAAGGAGAAGCCGGTCAGTGGCAATAGGAATGATGGTGATAAAAGGGAGTTAACAAATACAGCTAGGGCAGAGATTAGATGGAGCAAGGGTTAACGATGGAGGAAGGAGACGCCAACGAAGGAGAAAGAAGGGACTGCAAACAGAGAAGCTAGGATCAGTGTGAGGAGAACTTAGGACAAATAAATTCGCCCAGCAAAATTTAAAAAAAAAAAAAATCCGTCAAATTCTGATTTTCAATGCTCCTCTAATCATATGTTATTCAGATTTGCCCACAGAGGCGATTTGAGGCCAAATCTGGCCCTTGGGGGCTGGATCTGGCTCAAGTCCTTTAAGAAATTTCTTAGTAAACCTGTAACCTGCAAAACCAGTCAGATCCCGAAACATATATACACCAAAAATGATTAAACCCTTACAATTTTTAAAATTACAAATTTACAAACTAATCTACAAATCTGAGGCCCTCATAGCCAGATTTGAATCCATTTCAGCGCAAATTTTAGAAAATGATTTTTTTTGAAAGAGAGGCACAAGCCCTAGGAGATCTTGCAAAACCACTAATTTTGTAAAATAGACTTGGAATTTAACAAATAAAGAACTTTTCAGATTTATGTCATTTGAGAGTCGGCTGGTCCAACCGAAGACTTCCCCAGATGCTCAAACCCTTTAAAAAAAATTATTTCCCTGCACACTTAGATCTGAACCTTAGCTCAATAGAGATTTAAGAAAACAACATGAGATCCTTCAGAAAAATCAAAATGTCATTTTATAAACCCAGAAAATTGCACAAGATACTTGTATGCAGATTAATCCATGAAGGCCATCAACCATAAAATGCAAAAAACAAAGTAGCAGAGTTTAGAGACAATTCACTACATAGATCTGAGAAGGAACATCAAAATTTGTAACCCCAAAGTCTCTATGCTTTATTCATCAAAGAAAATTCACAAGAGCTTCTAAAACCAGTACACGATTCTAAGATCGGATGACTCAATACTGACAAAGACCTCTAAATTTATAGGACAAAATCTCCAACGGCTAGTTTGGATGATTCTTGTCAAAATAATCTCAACCATCCAAAAGATTTAATCATCTTTTAATCAGGAGCGTTGAAATTATAAATTTGGGGAAAAAACGAATTTATCATTTAATTCAATTTTAATTAACTCAAAAATATTATTTTTGAGTTAATTACCCCAAAATTTTGACTTTGACTTAACCACCAAGGCCCAAAGGTCCAAAATTTCTTAAAATTCTCAACATTCCCTTGGCCTGGGGTTTTTAAAAATCATTTTCCAAGGACCCACAAATTTTGCCTTTGAAAGATTTAATCCTAACTTAGGATCCTAAATTAATTAAATTTCTGGTTTAAGATTTTTTAATTAATTGACCAGAAAATTTAATTAGTTGACTGAGAGGGGATTTTAATTATTTTTCCAACTCTCTTTACATAAGATAATACATTTAGACACATGAAGGGGGAATACCCATTTGTATAGACCCTCGAATAAATACCCAATTCTGCGACTCAAAACATGATCTAGTAGACCAAGTAGTTCAAACTACTTTTACAAGGACTCGATAGAAAACACTAGGACTCACTTAGCATGATGATGACAAAATCCACCCTAGCTTTGGGGTGAAGCTGGAGGGAAAAACTCTGCCGATCACTTTCGTGAATCAGTGAGACAAAAAACCTCTTAGAATAAAGATCATCAACAACATACTAGGCTTACCTAGGTTGTTAAATACATTGACGGTCTTACTTAGATCATTTTCATCATTACATGTAGAATGGGTTTACATCATTTATAACAAAATGTCATCTGTCGATGAAATCTGGATGACATGAGCCTCGAACATGATAAGTCCCATTTGAAAAAATGGGGTTGTACTGCTATGGGGTCGTTGACAAAGTGTGGTCAACACTTGTAATAAAATAATTTAGCCAAATGTGATAAAATTATTCCCAAACACACTTTTACAATAGATTCGATTTAACACTTGGACTCACCTAATACATTGTCAATGAATTCCACCCTAGCTTTGGGGTTTGAGCTAGAAGAAAAACTATGCTGATTATTCGTGTTTAGAAACACACATAATTCCGTGAGGTTAAAAAACTTCCTAGGATGAAATCCTTTGCCAAAATCAGAGGCTTACCTAGGTGTTGTTACATAATTAAATTGTCATACTAGAATCATTTACAATATAACTTGCAGAAATTGGATTTACAAAGACATAATTGTGCTAGCTGATGACTTTGAACATTGAAAAAATTTCTTCACATCTTTGTACTCTGCTTCCTCGAACTGTTGACAAAGTATGGTCAACATGTCCTAGATCTTAAATACTTCATGATTGCCTAGTGGCCAAGATAAAAGGGACTGCTTATACTGATGAACCTTAGCAGGAATAATCGTATATTGATGAATAGATTAGCAGCAAGATGATCGACGTCACAGTTGCTTGAAGAAAAGAGACGTTGAAAGTGTGTGCTATAAAATGTCTTTTATTCTATCCCAGTGTGAAGTTAGATCTCCATCTGGATCTTTAAATTTGATAATTCTTTCAGAGGCTTATTTCTAATTATTGAAAGTACATTTATGCAGCACCATATACTCCTTTATTCCATTTGATCCATGTCCCAACTTTTAGCTTCTTTGGCTCTACATTCCTCAAAGCCACAAGGTTGATGTTCAATAACAGTAGACTGCTTAGTGAGATTACAAGTATCCTTCTCAAATTCCTTTCAGGCTCAGCTTATTTGACTTGTTCCAGTCAGTCCTAACTAGTTGAAGATAAAAAGAAAAGTGGACTGTATGAGCAAGCATTCAACAATTCTCCGAACACTTAGGGTCAAATTCAGTAACTTAATAAGTGATAGAAGTTTATAAGAGAGAGTTGTTTGTACTAGGTGTTTACTGGTCATTAGTGAGTATTAAACTATTCATCCTCTTACATGTCTGTACTGCTATGTAAAAGCTTTGTCTCGATATGACAAAATTTTTGTTATCCAATGGACTAACTATGGACCCAGGCCTTGGTAATCTCTCAGGCTTCTAGCCTGTGTAGAATATGTTGTCTAATTTCTCCATTACAACATTTACTTTGAAAAGCTTCAATCTTTCCCATTTCACTGATGTTCCAAAAAGGATTTGTTATTGAAACACGATTTGGAAAAGTTATACATGTTTGAAGCCTTGGCTTCTTTGACCTGATTTTGACCTGATTTATGATTAACCTGAATTGGTAGTATCATTTTTATTAATAAAGTTTAGTAAGACTAGACTTTGTTAATTGATATTTCTAGTTGTCAAAAGTGCATTGTTCTTCTCATCCCTTTTTAGGCTGATTGAAACACTTAATGGCTATATTATAGTATATTGAAACTTCTTCGAGTCAAGGTTTCTATTTAAATATGACTGGCAGCGAGCACATTGAATTGTAGGAATCTCTGTTTCCTATGTCAAGTAACTTCTTGGCGGTTTTCTGCTAGGAAAAAAAAATGAATCAATCATATAGTGTAAAGCATATTTTGCATGTCCCACTTCCTAGTTCCACAAAACATAGCCTAAGCCAAGAGACTTCTACTGTTTTGGAAAATGTTTATATTTATAATTTATCCTCAATTTTAAAGCTGTTTCAATGATGGGCTATTTTTGGGATTGCCAGTTAGATGTTATAAAGAGATATACTTTCACCTCATATGATTTCTCTTGCTTCTTTTCTTGGTATTCTGAAAATTTACATTTACATTAATTTAACTGCAGACTAAGTGGATTGGAAAAAGCTCTATGCGAAGCAACTCACATTATCAGTTCCATTCCTCCAAGTCGTGGTGGTAGGGAGGATCCGGTTAGAATGTCTTCCATTTGTATAGTAAATGCATTGTTTTTGAAGCATTATTTTAGATATGAAGACAGTTGAGAAAAATACCATTCCTTACAAGGAAGTTTGAGATGTAATGAGTAGTTCAACTTGTTGATGAAGATAAGATAATTTTATTAATGTCTAGCAAGTGACCACAATATTAGGTCTACATCAACTTATAAAAATCTATTTTCCTCCCAAATTGTTCTGCTAATCATGCCTAGTGTATATGCAGGTAATATTTCAACTTGGAAAACTGTTACGACAGGCAATATCTAGGGGCAAAATCTCTTGGATTGGCTACTTGTCATCAACTAGTATGTATATATATATTTTTATTGGCATTGTGAAAAATCCTTTGTCTTCCATAAGAATATATTCTTAAACTTGATATCCATGTTCTCTGTTCTTCTTGATGTTTTATCACTTTGTTCCTCCTGGTCTTATGTTGGTCTTATTGTGAAAGAAAGTTAAATAGTTTTTTAAAGGTCAAGTTGTAAGGACAAAATGAGCTAGGGATAAATGTTAAAATTATGCAACTATGGTCAAATTCCACTTTGGACAACTCACTTGATGGAGATAATTAGTGCATTGAATTCCTCTTTTCGAGAGGACCAAAATCGACCTAAATATCACTCAAATCGGATAAGGGAAAGTGTATTTATGAAGAAAAACCGACATGTGCATATTTGATAAGATCGACCCTAAAGAAAAGTGGACCACCTTGGAAGGCTATAACTACAAGTGACCTTTACCTCATTTAGACAACGATGAGACCTTTCTATCTTGGTTTTTGGCTCGCACAGGTCTGAGGCTCGTCCGCGGAGGATCAGGTTCACTCTGAAGTGAAATTGTAGGATCCGAAGCTCGCATCTCTGATTTAGGGTTTTGGGCCTCAATCACAGGCACAACATAGGAAGGATTTGACCGTAGTCGCACACATAGAAGCTCATCTGGGTGATTGGAGTCTTTTTGTCGCACAGACAACTCTCCATCCATGCAATTGGGGTTTTAGGGTTTTCGCAATTCATATCTGACCCCAGTTGCTCGAATGCCAGGCTTAAGGGAGTGACTGGGAAGCCATAGTTTCTCGCACAACTCCTCCTCCGTGAGATCGAGATCTAAAAAATGAAATCTTAGTGCTCCGAAGATTTCGCTATGTGACTACAGTGTTCGGTAGTTGACCACAGAGTCCGCAGACATTGACAGTTCATTACAATCTTTAGAATCTGATTTTTGAGTATATACATTGTTGGGTTCATTTCATGGATGTGTAGTTGTTTTGCTGGTTAGTTGCATAGATGAAGATATGGATCATTGTATTCTCTTTTGCTGAATCATTTGATGACGATCTAATAAGAAGAATAATTTGAAAGGTTTTTCTCCATAGTGGGTTTTGCCCTGGTCTCTGACCAATCTTGGTGTCTCTATGTGTGGATGTTTTTCTTCTATTGTTCCTTTATGTTCCACTACATTGATGATGATGATATTTTTCTTTCTACACAGTTTCATATGCTGCTGAATAATGTTATGATGTTATGGGGTGAATGTAATGTGTTAATGAAGAAATGCAATTATCAAAGCAAAGAACAATACAGCCCTAAGAAAAATTAACATATAATTAGAGCGAGGTTGAAGAAACGTCATGGAGATCATCGCTATGATGACACCATTGATGGATGCAAGAAGAGGATGTTGGAGACCTAAAAAAATTCTAGGGTTTGAAGAAAACATTAGGCAATTTGTGTATTAAGGTTTGATGGATTTTATGAGGTTAGGGTTTGAGAGAAGCCCTGGTTTATGGAAATTTTTTGAGATATGAAACCTAGCATGGTCAAAATGAAGATGCTGAAGCACTTGTGTTAGAATTGATGAAGCCATAGATAAGATAGTTTCTATTAGTCCTGGTTGCTGTTAGAGTTGGTTGAAATAGTGAAGGAAACATTGTTATGTGTACAATGGACATTGATGGCTCTTGAAGGCTGGTTCAATAGGGAGATGATCACCTCTCATTGAAGATAATTACTTTTCTATTTATGATACTCCTTTATGTCTTTACTTTTGTTTAGACTTATGAATCTGATTATTGTTTTGATGCTTCTTGCATATATATTTGAGTATTTGGATGCTTCTAACTTCTTGATGGGATATGATGAGTGGATCCTTCTTGAGGATCATGGCTAGTACAGGAAGAGGCATCTGATGGAAAGGTGACAAAGCACTACAAGTTGCTACTGTAAAATAAGAAGGTGCACAAGTATTTGAATACTACAAGGTATGCATGGTATATTGTTTCAATGTTATGTTAGAATTCATCTATTTTTAGCTTCGGGGGCGCTGCCCCCGAATGCCTGCCCGGGGCTTGCTAGCCCTTCGACCCCTGCACCCCCCCACGTGGAGGGGTGTACAGTCTTCTTGGGGTATACATCTGGCTGAAACAAAGACCTATGAATTAGGAAGACAATCAGGTTCCATACCCAACATGTTTCAATGGCAAGGTAAGCCCTAAGGTATGATGAGAAAGTCTATGGCTCACACATATGAAAGTAATTTGGATTCATGTTTCTTATGATGAAATGGTGCACCTAATATTGAACATTTTGATCATGATAAACTTCTTAAATTCTATGTGGCTACTTAATGTTGATCTTTGATATAGTGGTATACTTGATGTTTGGCTAACATCTATCATTTTGGATATTTTGATCCCATAGAGAAGGTTAGCACCTTGATTCTTGTAGATGGTAAATTGACACTATTTGTTTGTGAATTACATGGTAGCCATGATGATAGAAGTGCAACCATGAGATTAATATCCTTGATCTTTTATTGACCAAGGTTATGTTTTGATGTGATTGGTAACTATGACATATGAATGCCCTAACTTGATAGATTGACTTGATGAAAGATTGATGTCATGATGCCATATCTGTTAACATGATATGGTTATGATTATATAGTCTGACTTTATGATCTAACAAATTTGTTGATTCATATTGATTTTTGGGTAGCATCAGATGTGCTCTAGCTCTGAAACTTTGTGGAGGGGCTAGAACACATGAGATCTCCAGGACCCAAAAATCATTTGGAGAAATTCCACCCGGAGCTTAAGTTATTCAAATAATTAATTATTTTAAATGGAGCCTAAGTTAAAACTTAGGGAAATAAAATAATTTAAGTGAATTAATTTAAATGTGGGTGAAAATGTTCTAAGTGACAAAGATCAAGTCTTTTCTAATCTTAGCTATCGATTAGAGATTAGATCACAGTTGTTGATTCATCAACAGGAAAAGTATAAAGGAAGTCTTGAGGGTCAGTTCGAGAACACATATAGAGTCTGAATCTAGAGATCGAATTCTTCTAACGGAGTAGTGCTCGGACGAAGATCGATCTGAGTGATTCGGTGCAGTAGTGAGGGGTAGAAGCAGTTGTTGGTCGGAGGACCAAGAGTACAATGCAGAGAGGCAGCAGAGACAACAGAGGAACCAACGCAGCCACTAGGAGAGGTGATGCAGATGCCAGAGAGGGTGACGTAGGCCCACGCAGGGGCTCCAAGGGACAGTCCATAAATTGCTGGAGATCGGGGTTTCTATGTTGATAGGGCTGAAACTCGATTTTTAAGAGGCAGATTAGCACAGAGAGAGGGTGAAATAGTCTTTAGCTAGACCCACGCAGGCCTACGCATCTACTGTGCAAAAGCAATGCAGAGGCAACTGGGGTTTCACCAATTTCTGATCAGGATCAACCAGGACTTGCAGAGTGAGGTAAAACTCACGATTTTTCTGTTTTCCAAGGATATTCTTTGTTGGGTGAGCCGGATTATGGCACCCTAGATGTACTCAGATCACTATTGCTTATTAATATAAACCCTCAGAATTGCTACACCGAATTTTCCCGCATTGGGATTTTCCAGGGACATTTGTCCGCAAATAAGTGTGTCCTTTGTCTGAATGCTTCATTTATTTTTCAGTACTTGATATGTATAGTTGTGTAGGCTATATTGTATTTACATTAATATTTTCTTGATGTACTCAGAAAATAACTTGTTAAATTAATGAAAATAAGCAGGTAATTTAAATCAGATTTCTGCAGTAGGATTTCTGTAACTTAGATTCATAATTTTTCACATGGTATCAGAGCTGTTGTAGATCAAGTAGAGCTGAAGCCATCAATGAAAGGACGAAGAAAAATTTGTTGTTGAAAGGCAGTTGTCCCAAGTGACAACGTTGAACCAGAAAGAGGCACAGGAAGGGGTGATGCAGTCACCAGAGGGGCTCATGCAGAGCCTACGTCAGCCAGCTAGGGTGACACTTTAACTGCCCATGACACCATCTCTATCACTGCCTCATCCATATTGCAACTCCCTCTGAATTTCGAGCCTATCCATTCCTCCTAATGGAATTTATTCTTGACCATCCTCATCTTTTCTCTGAAGTAAGCAAACTTAGTCTTACCCAGAGCTTTCGTGAGAATATCTACCACCTACTCTCTTGTAGGAATTTACTTCAATTGTACAGCTCCCCATTGGACATAGTTTTTGATGAAGTGACACCTGATGCCAATGTGCTTCGACCGATCATGAAACACAAGATTTTCATAGAGCTTGATGCAACTCTGATTATCACACAAAATGTTGGTCGCTTCCATCCTTGAAGTGAACAAAGTTCCTTCTCAAGTTAAATACTCCAGAACACTTGGAATACAAAGATATCCATGAGGATATAAATATTATATTATAAAAGGCATGAAGAATGAGATAGAGATAGATGATTGAGAATTAAAAATGAGGCCTGCTTATATACATACGCAGGTGCCTCTTCACGAAAGGTCATGTCTTATTAGACATGGCCTTTAAACCTAATTAATAATTAACTAATTAATCACTATTTACATTATTAATTTCTTGAATATCTTCAGGTGTCACTGAATTTGGCTTTAAGTTAACGTCCTGTAGCGTTGTTTTCTTCTTTTTGTAGGAGAATGTTAAAAACTTCTTTTTTGTATTAAGGATGAATGACCCTAGTGATTCCATTCAGAGTGAACCCAGAACTATATCACTATTATTGGAAAATAAGGTTTAACGGTGAATTGCGAGACAAAGGAGTACTCCCCAATACTTAGGTGTAAATTCTCTATTTTGTATTGTTTGTCTTTTGCGTTAAATGAATTTATTTCAGTTATATTAGGTTCAAGGATCACTAATTGGTTAGCACATTCGGTACTAACATAATTATCCTTTCGAGTAAAATCGATAGATATGAGAACCTCTTTTCCTGCAAGTGACCCTTTGATTTCAATTAGCGCATCGACACACATACTATAATTTTTTGGAAATCTTCCAGCCTTCAATTCCGATTTAGACGTCATTTTTGCTTATAGATATGACTTCTTCAAATTACTTTTTAATAATTTTTATTATTTTTTTCACTTTGGCCCTTTTTTTTTTTTACTAATTAAATTAATTAATTATATTATTTATATATAGAAATATTGTAATTTTAATATATATATATATATATATATATATATATATAATTAATATATATATATATATATAATATATAATATATAATTAATATATATATATATATATATATATATTAATTAATATGAATTAATTAATTTATTTTAACTATATAGTTTACTTTTAATCAGATGTTATAGGTTTTGAAAAAGATCAACATTGCTCGATGGGGTTTCTCGATTGGGTACGATGGTCAAGGAGGGGTTGTGTGGGGCACGACGCTTGGAATGGCCACAAATGAAGATTTGATGTGTAGGAATGGAGGCTCGGGCAGTGGACTTTGTAGCAGAGTCAGGACCGAGTGTGACTGAGTGTGTATGCGGGCCAGATGGTGAGGGACAGAGACAACGGTGGTAATGAGTCGGACACAACCGAAGATGCAGATGTGGCGGAGGGTCATGTGGCTAGGCGGAAAACGATGAAAGAAAAAACAGTCGAGCGGAGGCAGAAATCAGTCACACGAATTGCTGGAGGGCTTCGACGAGAAGAAATGGTGGCTGTGGGTGTGTCGCTGTAGGCGGTTGCAGATGCGACTGTCTAAGCACAACAGTGTTGTCGAGGATTGCGACGAGAAAAAAAATATGGCGGTTGCAGAACTCAACACACTGTTTGGTTAGATGGTGTTGAATGTGGGGCCTTGGAGGGAACGACGACAGGGATAATTTCGATGGAAACCGAAAACGCAGGTAATTCTTTTTTATGATATATATATTTTTTTGTTTCACTCCTTTTTTTATTTTTTATTTTTTCTGACATATATACATTCTATATAATTTTTTTCACTCCCCCTTTTTTTTTAATATATATATGTAATGGATATTTTTTTTTAAACTTGATTTTATCTTCTTCTTTTTTAAATGATATACTATTTTTTTTGTAATATTTCTTCTAAAAATTTATCTTTTGACTTTTATGTTTGTTTGTTTGTTCTTCTTTTAAAAAAAAATATGGCCAAGGGCCTCTGATGAACTCTGCAGCAGTGGAGAAACTCCCAAGACTGAAAGCAAAATTCTTCGATGGCAACAATGTTGACGATTTTTTTGATGGTCAAAGACCTGGATAGAAGAGCGTGGCTCTCTGCAGCGTGAGCAGCTAGAAGATCAACCTCCTCTGATACCAAATGAAGTGAACAAAGTTCCTTCTCAAGTTAAATACTCCAGAACACTTGGAATACAAAGATATGCATGAGGATATAAATATTATATTCTAAAAGGCATGAAGAATGAGGTAGAGATAGATGATTGAGAGTTACAAATGAGGCCTGCTTATATACCTATGCGGGTGCCTCTTCATGAAAGGTCATGTCTTATTAGACATGGCCTTTCAACCTAATTACTAATTAATCACTATTTACATTATTAATTTTTTGAATATCTTCAGGTTTCACTGAATTTGGCTTTAAGTTAATGTCCTGTAGCATTATTTTCTTCTTTTTGTAGGAGAATGTTAAAAATTCTTTTTTGTATTAAGGATGAATGACCCTAGTGATTCCATCCAGAGCGAGCCCAGAACTATATCACTATTATTGGAAAATAAGATTTTAACAGTGAATTGCGAGACAAAGGAGTACTCCCCAATACTTAGGTGTAAATTCTCTATGTTGTATTGTTTGTCATTTGCGTTAAATGAATTTATTTCAATTATATTTGGTTCAGGGATCACTAATTGGTTAGCACATTTGGTACTAACATAATTATTCTTTCGATTAAAATCGATAGATATGAGAACCTCTTTTTCCGCAAGTGACCCTTTGATTTCAATTAGCGCATCGACACACATACTATAATTTTTTGGAAATCTTCCAACCTTCAATTCCAATTTAGACGTCATTTTTGCTTATAGATATGACTTCTTCAAATTCCTTTTTAATAATTTTTATTATTTTTTCCACTTTGGCCCCCTTTTTTTTTTTTTTTACTAATTAAATTAATTAATTTAATTATTTATATATACATATATTGTAATTTTAATATATATATATATATATGAATTAATTAATTTATTTTAACTATATAGTTTACTTTTAATCAGATGTTATAGGTTTTTAAAAGGATCAACGTTGCTCGACGGGGTTTCTCGATTGGGTACAACGATCAAGGAGGGGTTGTGTGGGGCACGACGCTTGGAATGGCCACAAATGAAGATTTGACGCATAGGAATGGAGGCTTGGGCAGTGGACTTTGTAGCAGAGTCAGGACTGAGTGTGTATGCGTGCCAGATGGTGAGGGACAGAGACAACAGTGGTAGTGAGTCGGACACAACCGAAGATGCAGATGCAGCGGAGGGTCACGTGTCTAGGCGGAAAATGACGAAAGAAAAAACAGTCAAGCGGAGGCAGAAATCAGTCACACGAATTGCTGGAGGGCTTCAACGAGAAGAAATGGTGGCTGTGGGTGTGTCGCTGTAGGCGGTTGCAGATGTGACTGTCTGAGCACAACAGTGTTGTCGAGGATTGCGATGAGAAAAAAAAATGTGGTGGTTGTAGAACTCGACACGCTGTTTGGTTAGATGGCATTGAATGTGGGGTCTTGGAGGGAACGACGACGGGGATAATTTCGATGGCAGCCGAAAACGCGGGTAATTCTTTTTTATGATATATATATTTTTTTGTTTCACTCCTTTTTTTATTTTTTATATTTTCTAACATATATACATTCTATATAATTTTTTTCACTCCCCCTTTTTTTTTAATATATATATATATATATATATATAATGGATATATTTTTTTTAACTTGATTTTATGTTCTTCTTTTTTAAATGATATACCTTTTTTTTTTAAATATTTCCTCTAAAAATTTATCTTTTGACTTTTATGTTTGTTTGTTTGTTCTTCTTATTTCTTCTTCTTTTTAAAAAAAATATGGCCAAGGGCCTCTGATAAACTCAGCAGCAGCGGAGAAACTCCCAAGACTGAAAGCGAAATGCTTTGACAGCAACAATGTTGACGATTATTTTGATGGTCAAGGACTTTGATAGAAGAGCGTGGCTCTGTGCAGCATGAGCAACCAGAAGATCGACCTCCTCTGATCCCAAATGAAGTGAACAAAGTTCCTTCTCAAGTTAAATACTCCAGAACACTTGGAATACAAAGATATCCATGAGGATATAAATATTATATTATAAAGGCATGAAGAATGAGATAGAGATAGATGATTGAGAATTACAAATGAGGCCTGCTTATATACCTATGCAAGTGCCTCTTCACGAAAGGTCATGTCTTATCAGACATGGCCTTTCAACCTAATTACTAATTAACTAATTAATCACTATTTACATTATTTTATTTATTACAATCCTCTTCTTGAGTAAGTTCATGAACAACTTACAAAGCCATATGGCTTCACACGCAGCTGTGCTAGCTACCATATATTCAGCCTCGGCTGAGCTCAGCGCCACAGACTTCTATTTCTTACTGCACCAGGAAGTTATTCCTGATCCGACACTAAAACAGTACCCACTGGTACTCTTCTGATCTACTAGACTTCCAACCCAATCTGCGTCAGTGAACCCACTCAACTGGATGTCATTGCCCTTGGTGTACCTCAATCCAAGCTCGACTGTCCCCCTCAAGTACTTGAGAACAGGTTTGGCCGCTGCCTAGTGAGCCCTCCTTGGTTCTACCGTGAACTGGTTGAGGGTATTCACGACATAATATATGTCTGGTCTAGCATTGACCAGGTACATCAATGATCCTATGAGCTGCCTATACAAGGTAGGATAAGCCTCATCATCCTCGGACGTGTGGATTTTCTTCCAGTTTGTGATCATTGGTGTAGCCATGGGTCTACAGTCCTCCATATTAAATCTCTTTAGAATCTATGTATTATATCTTCCTTTCCCAAGGAAGATTTCTCCCTTCTGCTGCCAAAATTCCAAACCCAGAAATAGTGCATTCACCCTAGATCCTTCATGTCGAATTCTATAGCTAGATTTTCCTTGCAGTCTTTGATGAGCCTAGATGATCTAGTCTGAAATAGATCATCTACATATAGCACCAATATTAGAGGATCATCCCCTACTCTTAGATAGTAGAGATTGGGATCTGCGTCACTCTTGACAAATCTCATCTCCTGCAGGTAGCCGTCAATTCGCCCATACTAAGGTCTAGGGGCTTGCTTCAGTATGTACAAAGCTTTCTTAGGCCTGCACACGTGAGTTTTCGGCTCATGCGTCTCAAAGCCCTCTGGTTGTTCTCTGTATACTTCTTCTATCACCCCATTCAAGCACATTGTCTTAACATCCATTTGGTGCATCTCCCATCCCATTTGCGCTGCAAGGGATATGACGGATCTGATTGAAGTGTATCGAGTTACTGGGGCGAAGGTTTCTTCATAGTCGATCCCTTCCTTCTGAGCGTACCCCATAGCTACAAACCTGGCTTTAAATTTCTCTATACTGCCATCTGCGACATATTTAATCTTGTAGATCCATCTCGAACCTACAACCGATCTGTCAAGAGGTCTAGGAACTATTTCCCAAACATAATTTATCATGATAGAGCTGTACTCCTCCACCATCGCATCTAGCCACACTTGATGCTGACCTACCTCCTGAAAACTAGAAGGTTCTCCAACCTGTGCTACCAATGCTTGGTGCCTGTCAGGTTGTCTGCACTGCCTCTTCTCATGTCTAGGAGCTCCTACAAACTCCTTTGCATCCCTCAGAGTTTGTTGCAGTTCTCTGCTTGTCCTTCCACTGGTGGTGGTTGGATTTACCTGCTCTCCCTCTTGCACTTCCTCGAAAAAACCATCCTTAGGATCCTTGTGCCTTGGAGAGGCACCAAAGCCATCTTCCGCAGGTCGCTGTGGCTGGACCAGCAGATCCTCCTCAGACTGCGTAGCAGAAGACATTTCCTGGGATTTCTCGAAGGTTCTCTCCTCCATGAACTTCACATCCCGTCTCACTACTATCTTCCTAATCTCGGGGATATAGATGCGACAAGCCTTGGCATTCTCACTATACCCCACAAGATATCCTTTCTCCGCAGTCTGATCCAACTTCCTCCTCTTCTCATCAAGTACATGGAAATACGCTATACTGTCGAATATCCTAAAGTGGCTCACTTCAGGCTTGCTGCCAGTGAACACGCTTTTAGGAGTAACCTTACCCAATGCATTATGAGGAACCCTATTCTGCACATACACGGCTGTATTACAAGCTTCAACCCACAGGAATTTGGGCATGTCTTGATCATACAACATTGCCCTTGCAACTTCAACAATAGTCCCGTTTTTCCTTTTTGCGACTCCGTTCTGCTCTGGGTTGTATGGAGCGGTCCATTCTCTCTTGATGCCTTCCCTTGCACAAAACCTTGTGAAGTCTTTATCAATGTACTCTCCACCATTGTCTGATCACAATGTCTTGATCTTCTTCCCTGTCAGATTCTCCACAAGAGATTTAAGCTCCTTGAATCGCTCAAAGACCTCGTCCTTGGTCTTCAGAAAGTATATCCATGTCTTCTGGGAATGGTCATCGATGAAGGTTACAAAATTCTTTGCACCACTAAGAGCATTCGTGGACATTCGTTCGTAGATATCTGAGTGTATCAATCCCAACCCACTCTTGGCCCTATTGCTGCTTCTCGGATACACTACCTTGGCATACTTTCCTAATACGCACCCTTTGCATACATCGTCTCGATTGGTGCTAAGTTTTGGAGCTCTCGTGACAGTATTCTTGAGAATTCTCAAGGCTCCATGACGTAGATGCACCATTCTTTTATGCCATAACTCATTCAAATCTTTCTCATCAATACTGTCTATTAGAGCCATTGGGGACTCAAGCTGTAATTTGTACAGTTTATGGCTCCTAACTCCAATTTGTGCCTTCTTTTTCCAACATGGGTATTTGATGTAAACTTTGTTTCCAATAAAGTATACATCGTAACCCTTGTTTTGAAGTTGAGACATAGAGAGTAAATTCATCCCCAATCCTGGTGCATGCAGTACGTTGGTGGCCCGAAGCTTGTTGCCAACTTCTGTTTGAAATATGATGGTGCCTCTTCCAATAGGGGTACATTTTGTCTTTTTTCCCATATTAATTTGAAAATTAATCTGCTCCTCTTGTTAGTTCGAGAAGCATTCTCGAACTCCCGTCATATGAGCAGATGCTCCATTGTCAATATACCAGATCTCTAGAGAGGCCATGCTTGACACACAAGCAAGTTCCTCTTCTAGTCTGGATGCCAGAACTGAAATGTCATGATCCCTCTGCTCCTCCATGCATTCTGGAGAACTGCGTGAACCCTTCCGAGAAGTTGCTGTGTCAATATCGGACCTCCGTTTCATTGCAGAATCTCCTCTTCTGTTACTCGTCTTTTTCTCTGATGCCATGTGAAATTTTCAAATCTGAAATACTACTGCAGTGATAGATTTATTTCGCCTACTTATTTATGATAAGTTATTTACGAAATTCTTCCAGTAAATTTTGAAATAAATACAACTGCAGTAATCACTTAATCATAAGCAGAGAATAGAACAAAACACATATAACAGAATAGAAACAATCACAGTTATATTTGGACAACCGGTGCAGCAGATGAGGGTTTCTATTATTCTTCAACAATGAATCTTTTACAATAAGTAGACGAGAAAATTTCTTAAGAAAACACCTGAGATAAATTCTCCAGACCCTGACGGAGAATTTCTGACACCCGGAAGGCACCCTAGCTTCCTCTGCGTCACTTTGCGTGATCTTCTGCGCAGTCCCTACGCTGGATTGTGTAACTCTGTGTGGGAACTCAATGTTGTTGCTTAGCGCTAGCCTCTGTGACCCTCTGCATCCTCCTCTTGCCTCTCTTTGTCACTGCTGACTTCCCCTTCCTTCTTCTGTTTCTGCAACTCTGCCACCTACAACTCTCCCTCTGAAATTGAATTCTCTTCTTCAGAATAGATTTCCTTCGGGTACTGAGTGTGTGCTCGACTTACTTTCCAAATGACCCTCAAGCCTTCTCTTATAATATTCTCGTTGATGAATCAACGACCTAGATTAGATCTCTAATTAATGGCTAAGATTAAAATTGTAAATTTCGAAGTAAATACAACTGCAGCCTTCACTAATTAAATTATATGCGGAAACAAGAACTGAGCAAGAAGAAATAAACACACACACAATTGACATCGTTATTTTTGGACAAAGTCCCCAGAAAAACCCAATGCGGGAAAACTGGTGCAACAGCTGAGGGTTTGTATCAAAGTAACAAAAATCGCGATCGGGGTAAAATCGCCGAGGGGAAAAAATCGGAAAAAATCGTAAAAATCGGGAAAAAATCGTAAAAATCGGGAAAAAATCGGCACATACAAAAATATTCATTTTTTTTCAATTTTTTTAATATCTAAAGCATCTACAGCATAAAATAAATGCATTGACACATAAATATGAAAAAAAAAACTAATATATAAGATGTGTAATATCATGTCTAGTGCTACATCACACATAAAACTGAATCCTGTCATGAATACTAAGTCCTGAGTCTCAACTCAACCTCAAAATATCAACAAAAAATATAATAATGTATCTCATATCATGAGTCATAATGTTATATACAAAAGAATGCACTAAATAACCTATACTACTGATTTCCTCTGCCCCTCTTGCGAGAAAATGTAACAGCTTTCCCTCTAGACGAAGAAGTTGGCGGGGCTGGCAATGGACTCTGTTGTGCTCCAGATCCTGAAGCACTAGGAGCTAAAGGAGGTAGACCACCTCCTCTACCAGTAGCAGGGGTAGGTGGTGTCACCTCCTCCTCCTATTGTTGCTCCTCCTCCTCCTCCTCATGAAACTCATCATTGATTCATCGCTACTAGAAATGGGATCATCAACAAGAGATACATAAACATCATCTAGCTCAAAGTCTTTAGACTTGGATTGCTCAACCTTAAAATGCGGTAGAAAAAGATTAACATGCCTAACCAGTTGTTTTCCTTTGAGTGAAGGGTACATTCTTGTTAAGGCCACGGTAGGGGAGTTCAACAATCAATACCACCAACATCAACAAAGTTCAACAATCAATGCCACCAACATCAAGGTTCTTAAAGGACTTCATACTCTTGATCAAATGCCAATCTCATACACTTACACATAATAGAATCAAATGGAAACAATGCAAATCCCCAAACCATGAAACCCTGAAAACCATTAAGTCTGCTGAATTTTGAGTGAAATCTAAAATTCTAGTTTCTCCATATGAAATCCAATGAGGTCGAAACCACTCTTAAACATACTGAGTCATTTCATGGTAATGTTAAAAATTTAAGTAAAAGGATGAAAATGAAAAATAAAGGAAATATCACTTTTACTTTAAGAATTTAACATTACCATGAACTGCCAACAGGTTGTGTCAGGAAAATGAAAGCGCTGCAAAAATGACCCCAAAAAAAATCGATTTTTGAACTTATAGGGTTGCTGTTTGATGGGCCCACGATTTTTACCAAAAAAATCGCGATTTTATCGCGATGACGATTTTTTCAAAAAATCGTCCAAAAAATCGCCGATTAAATCGGCCGCTTGAAAAACTCGCGATTTTTTCAAAAAATCGCGATAACATCGCGATTTTTGTTACTTTCTTTGTATTATTAAGTAGTAGTTCTGAATACAATCTTGGATGCCTTACTAGCTATCCGATACAGAGAATCTGAATTGAAGAAAAATTAGTGAGAAATATCTCACACTATCTCTAGCGATCTGACACTGATCCAACCCCAAAATGGCTAGCCCCAAGCTACCTCTACGTTGTCTATGCGCAGTTTTGCATCACAATTCATAGGGACCACGCCATTCCCTCCGGCTGATCAATTTTTGGCTGGATGCTCGATCCTCTGGTCATCCGGTCTCACACCCTGGCACTGGCACTGGATCCGATCTGACCCTCAGCAAATTTGCGGATCTCCTCACAGGCTCACCGCTGCCCAACGTGGATCTTATGTTGCCTCTTTTGGATCTCTCTCTTCCTTTTCTACGCTGTATCCCTGACTCAGGAAATCTCCAACCATAAAACTATCTCTGCCCCTCACTGCAAGAAATCTCCTCGATGATCTCTCCGACAACTGCTACACTGCTCACTTGAGAAATCAATCTCTTGATCTCACTCGCTGTGTTTTCCAAATTCCCATTGAATTCCTTCTTATAATATTTTTCTAGAAGTTTCACACCCAATTTAATTAATTCACTTTAATTATTTTAATTTCCTAAGTTTAAAATTAGGCATCCATTAAAAATATTTAATAAAATTAATTAAACCCACTCTAGGTGGAATTTCCCAAAACAATTTATGGGTATTATGGAATACATGTGTCGTAGCCTCCCTGCAAATTTTGAGGCTTAGAGCACATCCAATGCTACCAGAAATCAACACTACCTCTTAGCGAGAAATGTGCTCTAGTAATGCAACTTGCTGAAGAATCACCCTAACTCTGTAACATCTCTGTCTAGGTTGTTGATGTTTGACATCACTGCCCACCAACTACTGCGCAAATGCTACATCTGTGCTGTTGACCACTAGAGTGGCACTTGATGATAATGAGAAGACTCCATGCCCAAGGATGAACCAGAAGACATTTGTACCATCAGATATCATCAGTTCAATAGAGTTTTTAAACTCTACTTCTACTTCTTATCATTTTCTCTTGTACCCAGATTCCACGTCCTACGGGGAATTGTAATAAGTGATGCTAGTAATGATGAGTTTTGAGTCAGTATTGAGTCTGTAACAGGCCTAGGTAGCCTGGGACCTTTCCAACAAGTGAGTATTACTCTGGGAGGCTTTTTTTACTTGGTTAATTATCATCTCCCTACTAGGAGTTAATAAGTAATTGAGTTTTTTCCTTCAATTTTACCCCAAAGCCGGAGTACGGCTTGATGGTGAGGCCTTGGGTGACTCCTAGTGTCTAGAGTCAATGTATATTACCATACTAGATCACACAAAAAAATTCGTGGAATTTGGTTAGGTCTAGGTAGTGATTTTTAATTTTTTAGATTTCCCGCAAGTCGAAAATTGCAATAAAAATTGTAATTGAATTGTAATAAGTGTTGCCTAGAGAAGTTGTATGGGGTATGAGTAATCAAAATTATACCTCTTACCCTCCAAGTTCTACCATGACACACTTTGAGGGGTTAAAAATGTGTTTTGAACCCTCAAAACCCACTTTTCCTAAGTTTAGTGGGAAATCTGGCAATTAATTAAGCCAGAAATTAAATAAATGGAGAAAAATAAATATCCACACATGCTAAATGAGGTGGAAAATTATGGAGGAGTTAAAGTGAAGTCCCAAGGTGATATGGACTCCTAAAATCAAGGAAAAGACATGTGCTCAAATAAAATTGAATTTCCAACATTAAATGAGAGTTGCTTACTTGGAAATTCGAATTTGTGAATTTAGTGCATATTTGGGAGAATATTTGGTGGAGATTTTTGTGGGAAATTGTCCCCACATGGGTTACCAACCATATACACATGTCATTCCATCATAAAATTCGAATTTGGCACATAAGGGAAGAAGAAAATGATGTCCACTTGCCAGAATTCGATTTTTACACTTGGCATTGGAGCTCCACTTACCAAATTTGAATTTGCCTTGAGATCTCCTCCTTCTCACCACTTGGCATATGGTTCTTCATTGGGATTTGCTCCCAACTTTCTATATAATGGAGCCATGGGCTCTCATATTGTAATCATTGTTTACTAGCTATTGTACTTGCGAAAGCGCTGCTGCCTTGTACATTTTCAGAAATATCAATAAAGACTTTTTGGGGTTTCATTCATGAGGTGTTCCTCCTTTTGGAGTGTGATGAATTGTTGATCATTGATATAATTCCTTTTACTCATACTTTGATCTAATTTGTTTTCATATGCTCTTGTAGATTTGTTAATGTAGAGCTATCTTACATTGACATTTGATTTAGGAGTATGCTCTAGGCATAGAATGCTCTAGTTGGTTTCAAATAAATCTCTAGAGTTTCTTATCATTATTTATTGTAAAGGGAACATCTTGTTGGGATCAAAGAATCAAGTGTTGGGGAAAGTCTTTGGAGAGACCAACCTACTCTTGATACATTCTCAAAAGAGCTCTCATTTGTTTTTTGAACTTTCATAGTCTTATCTTACGAAGTGGTTTTGCAGGGGTTTTGAGACATAGTTTGTATACAAGCCAAATACTTCTAAATTTGAATATCTTTTAAAACATTATACTTCATTGCTTTCATTTGCTATCTAAGAGCTTGAAGATGACTAAGCAAAGAAGAGAGTTTACTTGAACTCTTTGGCTTAGCCCTTTGTAAATTGTTGTGCAATAGTTTGTAATTTTATCTCTCTAATATTTGATTGGTTTTGTAGTCCTCTTTCAAATTTTTTCTTGTGACAGCTTGAGTGGACAACTACAAGAAATTACTAACACGTTGTTGCAGGACCTTTGGGCTGAATTTCAAATGAGGAAGATAACTCCCTCTTCTTTGGTTGTGGGCATAAAAGAGGCTTAGCTTCTCTTCTCCTATTGTAAAATCTGAATTTATTTTGAGTTCTTAGAAATTCTCACCGAGGAAAAGTCTATGGTCTCAATTTTTATTTGTAAAGACTTTCCTTGGTTTAAAAAAGGCCTCATGGACATTTCATTCTTGTAAAATTAATAAAAAATTATGTTTTTGTTGTGGGAGCGTGGGTTTTACCCATTGGCATCCCTATCTCTCCATTTCAAAGGAGAGAATTTGTAGATGGATTGACTTAGTGTTTTTGACATTTCCGTTTTCTTTCACATCACATATGCATGCTCTAATTGGGAAGTAACACAAATCGCATAGTCCTTTAATTTTTTAATTTGCAATCTCATTTGCAATCACTTACTTATGTTTTGTGATCTATTTCTCATTTGGATAAGTTTCACAATATACGACAAGTGAAGAAGCATATCACTTTCAATTTATGGCAACTTGAGTTATTGTTCTAACTATGAAGCATATTTAATTGAATCATCTCCATCTTTTACATAGCACTTGTAAACTCATTTTCATATCATTTAGGCATTTCACTTTTCATACTAGACTTGCATCTCTAAAATTTGCCTCCAACTTAAGTTGGTTGAATAGACGTTTAGGGACCCTCTACCTCTATGGACTCCTCACTCTGAGATCCAAATATTTGGGCGAGGGTGAGGTCTGAGGATTAGAGTTCAATTGTAACCTTGCTTTAGAACTAATTAATAAAATAAACCAAGAGCACTATCTCATCACCTTTACTTGTAAAGTTCCCAAATTTTTTGCTATCTTGATAGTTTAAAGATTCACATGCAAATGTTATCTCAAGAAGCACTTTGGATGCAAGCATTTTAATTCCTTAAATTTTGCATCAGGTTTAATTCTATGGTACTTGGAAATTTGCTTCTACATGCAACTTCATTGCATGTTGTCATTTTAATGATCATTATGCTTATAGATGATTGATATATCTCGTTTCATTGGCAAATACGCTTATTTGGTGTTGCAAATTTAATTGCGTATTGTGATCTTGGTCTAACACTTCCTTTGTGGGATTATTGTCATTATATCTTGAATTTCATTTTTGAGCAAGAATTTGTCCTCTACTTTAAAGCACTGGTCTATATTTTGAACACGTCATTGAATATTGCTCATATACTTATATGCTTGTTTACATATTAGAATCGAGTCATCTTTGATAAGTAATTCCTTCTAATCAATTCTCTTAGAAATCTCACATCTTTAACTTAGTTTTCCTTTAGGGACCACCCCCCTTAGCTAACCTAGGAGATAGCTTAAACGGAGAGAGTTGGGAATAGGTGACAGCCCCTTCTCTGAGTTCCTTGCCACCAACCACACTTGTGGGGTTGAAGGCTTTTCCCACTAATTGTAGGTAGGTGTAGGCGGCAAGTGATAACATGTGCTATTGGTGACTCTACGTATTGCTGCCAACTGCATCTGCACTGAAACTCTGCTATTGTTGCAACAGAAAAACATCCAAAATACTGAACCAAGGGTGTTCAACATGATGCATCTGTTGTTGGAGTTCTGACTATTTCTAGTCTCTACACTGATCCTCTGAAGCCTCTACGCCACTGTGACTCTATGCTATGCCCACTGCATTGCTGCGAACTTTGCTCTGCACTACTCAGTCTCTGGCACTCCTAGCCACTACAACTGTCACTCCGACACTTCTCTGCACCAACTAACACTGGTCCATTTTGCTACTTCTGATATGGGCTCCCGTAGCAAGGTATTGATCCAAGAGGTGGTCTCCTCAAGGATCCTGCCCATCTGCAACTCTTCTAGAACTACAGTACTAGATCACCCCACCTCTCCTTTGGAGGTATGTGGGCAATCATCGCAAACTCCTCCTCGATCTTTGTGGTTGCAGCCTGCGGATCATATTTCTCGTCCTTGTCCTTCTTCTTGAGAGTACACTGCGTAGCGTAGTGACCAAGCTCACCACACCGGAAACATTTGATCTTTAAGACGTCCTTCTTCCACCTCTGCTGCTCCTACTGCCCCTTTGATGCAAGGGCTACATTCTCCTCCTCCTCCTTGGGCTTCGTCCCACTGCTATTGCTGCCATCAAGCTTGCACTTGACTAAGTCTCGCCTTATCTCTTCCTGCTGAAGAGCATCCCACATCCCTTCCCAATTCGGCAACTTTTCTCAGTCCAGGATAATCTGGACAAAGACTTGCCATTCTTCTGAGACTGAGTTTAGGGCCAATCTTACCATCTCAGTGGCCTAAGGCGTTGACCCTACAACTACCAATTGATCTCGAACATCCTGAAGCTTTGATAGGAACAGATCTATGTGTTCTCCCTTCTGCATCCTTGTGGATCTCATCTTCTCCTCCAAGTACATCTTCTATTGCTCGAAAGACGACTGGTACAACGTAGCCAATGCATCCCACATCTCCTTGGCAGTCCATTTGCCAAAAATGTGTGAAACAATTTGATCCCCCACTCTGTCTAGGATCAACCTCTTGGATTTTTCCATATCTTTCTTGTAGGCCTTTAATGGATCCGAATTTGCGTGGAAAACTACCACATTATGGATGAATTCCATGAGATCATGCTCATCCAAAAGGAAAGATATCTTGCCTTCCAGATCACATAGTTGGAGGCACCCTCCAAACTATCTTTATCTCTCAGCCCAATTGCTGCCATTTCACCCAATCAAATATCGAATGTTGCCTCTAACCCTTTGCGTAGCTGGCTCTACGCAATCCCTACTATAGTGAGAAAAATAAATCTCGGTTACTATTGCTTCTGAGTGGAAAGTTAAAATTTCTTGGGCAAGAAATTCTTTGAGGTCAAAATTCCCTCAGTATGCTTTTCTTTCCTTCTTCTGATGCTTTTCTGCAGTAGCAAGTTGCTGCAGAAAAATCTACGTCCTACCAGAAGATTGCTTCTGTGCTGCTCCCTCTATCATTGGAAAATTTCGATTTGGAAATCTTTCTCTCTGTCGACTCACTCAGAGAGAGATTTGTCCATGAAAACCTTCCCTCCTGGCATTGGACTGCGCAGTCCCTTTGGGGATTCGATCTGCTGCCTACACAGCTCTTTGATCTCCCTTTCTGCTCAGCATTGGGCTCTCTGGCTCTACTCTCCTGTTTCACCTATGATCTAATACTATGTGAAAATTCGTAATCACAAATCCCCACTGCAACAATCTGATATTATTTCTCCTACTTGTTAATTCCATGCAAGTTATTTACTGTGTTAAACTATAAATATCAAACTAAATACAACTGCAGCCTTCACTAATTAAATTATATGCGGAAACAAGAACTGAGCAAGAAGAAATAAACACACACACAATTTACACCGTTATTTTTGGACTAAGTACCTAGAAAAACCCAATGCGGGAAAACTGATGCAACAGCTGAGGGTTTGTATTATTAAGCAGTAGTTCTGAATACAATCTTGGACTCCTTACTGGCTATCCGATACAGAGAATATGAATTGTAGAAAAATTAGTGAGAAATACCTCACACTATCTTTGGCGATCCGACACTAATCCAACCCCGAAATGGCTAGCCCCAAGCTGCCTCTGCGCTGTCTCTGCGCAGTCATTGCACAACTTTGCGTCACAACTGATAGGGATTGTGTCACTTCCTCCGGCTGATCAATCTACTCACTGGATGCTCCTCTAGGCCTCCGGTCTCACACCTTGACACTGGCACTAGATCTAATCTGACCCTCAACAAATTTGCGGATTTCCTCACAGGCTCAGTGCTGCCTCAATGTGGCTTTGCGTCGCCTAGTGTGGCTCTTGCGCTGCCTCTTTTGGATCTCTCTGTGCCTTCTCTGCGTTGTATCCCCGACTCAGGACATCTCAAACTGGAAAATTATCTTTTCCCCCCATTGCAAGAAATCTCCTCGATGATCTCTCCGACAATTGCTACACTGCTCACTTGAGAAATTGATTTCTTGATCTCACTTGATGTGTTTTCCAAATGCCCATCGAAGTCCTTCTAATGTTCTCGTTGACAAATCAACGACCCATATTAGATTCTAATCAATGGTTCACATCATATTGACTTGATCTCTGTCTTTTTCTAGAAGTTTCACACCTAGTTTAATTAATTCACTTTAATTATTTTAATTTTCTAAGTTTAAACTTAGGCATCCATTAAAAACAATTAATAAATTTAATTAAACCCCCTTAATTTCCTAAAATGATTTCTGGGTATTATGGAATACATGTGTCCTAGCCTCCCTGCAAATTTTGAGCCTTAGAGAACATCCGATGCTACCAGAAATCAACAATTAGGAAATGTTGGATGGGGCTTCCATCTACATCATTTGGGGGGAAGGATGTCCATCCTTTTGGATGAGTTTCGCCTGAAAACATATATTGATACAGTGGTAGCGGTTCCCGCAGATGCAGATCATCTGAAGGAATACAGAAAGGAAATGGTGTGGGCAAAGAGGTTGATCCTAGATGGAGTCAGGGATCATGTGGTCTTGCATATCGCTCGAAAAGTTACCGCCAAGCATATGTGGGATGCTCTTTCCACGTTATACCAGGGTACTTCCGAGCAGTGGAAGATGTACCTCGAGGAGAAGCTGAGATACATTCGGATGCAGAAAGGGGAAGACATAGACCCTTTCCTCACCAGGATTCAGAAGGTCCAAGATGAGTTGTCGGTTGTTGGGGCAACACCTCAAGATTCAGAGTTGGTATGGTTGGCGCTCAATAGTGTCTCAGAGGATTGGCAAGTCTTTGTCCAAACTCCAAAGTATATTGGGCAGAGACACGCTACCAGGATGGGATAGGATGTGGGATGACTTACAATAGGAGGAGATGAGGCGAGCTCTTTTGAAGAGTTCCATCATTGGCAGTAGCAGGAGATCGAACTGGGTGAAGGAATAGGAGAATGTGGCCCTTGCATCAAAGGGTCCTAGTAAGCGATAGAGGGAGCAAAGGAAGAAGAAGAAGGACCTGTCAAAGGTCAAGTGCTTCAAGTGTGGTGAGCTAGGCCACTACAGTACCCAATGTCCTCTTAGAAAGAAAGACAAGGATGAGAAGCAGGACCAGCAGGAAGCTTCGACAGAGATCGATAGGCTTTTCTATAGACTAGAGGAAGACTTCGCTATGTTCGCTGATATACCTCCAGGAATGAGGTGTGGCGACTTGGTTTTGTAGCCCCAAAGCGCTACATATGGGCAGGATTCTTGAGGAGTCCACCTCTTGGATCAATACCTGGCTACAGGGGCCCATAGTATTCAGTAGAAGGATGGACCAATGGCAGTTGGTGTAGTCAGATGCTAGAGTGATAGTTGTAGAGACTAGTTGTAGTTAGATGCTGGAGAGCACAGTGCAGTTGGAACAATGCAGAGTCAGCAGCAGCGCAGAGTCTTCAGTGGACAGTGTAGAGGCTAGTAGCAATCAGGACTCGGGTGACAGATGCATCATACTGAACAGAGTTGGTTCAATATTTTAGATACTTCTCAGTTGCAGATGTTGCAGTTGTAGCAACAACAGATGAGAGGGAGTTGCAATGCAGATGCAGTGTTGGCAGCAGTTCAGCTGTAGCTCATATTAGAGTTGCTCAGTAATTGGTGAGAAGTATGGCCAGACATCAGCAACGTGACAAGAGATGGGTAGAGACAGGGTGTTGTGGCAGCAGGTGTAGCACTAAAACAAATTCCTCCCTAAGAGGGAGTGTTAATTTTTGTAGCATCGGATGTGTTCTAGCCTTGAAATTTTGTGGAGAGGCTAGAATATAGGAGATCTCCAAAACCCATAAATCGTTTTTGGAAATTCCGCCTAGAAGTGACTTAATTAGATTATTAGCCAGTTTTTAAATATTTCCTAAGTCTAAACTTAGGGAATATGGTTAATTAATCAGAATTAATTAAGTCAAGGCGTGAATGATCTAGAAACTCACACAGATCGACTTTAAGTTAATACTAGCCATTGATTAAGATTTAATCTTGGTCGTTGGAGTCCCAATAGAACGTTATAAGAAGTCGATGGGTACTTGGAGAAGACACTTGAGAGGTTTGATTTCATGAGAAGATCGATTTCCAGAATAGCAAGAGTCAGTTGCAGGAGAGAGAGCCCGTGAGATCAAAGCAGTGAGGAAGAGGGGCAGAGACAATGAAGCCGGAGGAAGGATTCTAGATCCGGTGAGTGCATTTGCAGAGGCAGAAGATCCACAGAGTGGTTGACGCAGAGGCAATGCAATAGCCTCTAGAGGCAGTTTCGATTCTGTTGGGGAAAGATGAGTTTCAGTGCCAAAAGCTGGATAGAGATTTCGGAGGCCTGGAAACACATTTTCCCAGACAACAGCAGACCTGGCGGCTTGAGGAGAAGCTTGTTTAAGGCGAGTGCAAAAGTGAATACGCTAGTGTGACGCAGTCGCTGTGTAGAGCCAGTTTGGACAACTCACCTGGAGCTGATGTCAGAGCCCAAATTTGCCTATGGAGTAAGGAATTTCCTCACTAGATTTTTCTTGCCAGTATTTCTCTATAGGATTGTTAGCATCGGCATCCAGTTCTACTCAGATTATTTTCATGGCTGCTTAATATTAAAACCCTCATCTACTGCACTGGTTTTCCTGCATTGTGTTTTTCTAGGGACATTTGTGCAAAAATAACTGTGTTATTTTATGTGTGTGTGCTAGCATTTCTTCCAGCGCTTATTCTTCTGCAATTTTTATTTGTGAAGGTTGCAATGTATTTATTTCAATATTTGCCATAGAAAACTGCAGATAAATTGTTAAATTAAATTAACAATTAGGAGAAATAATATAAGTTGCTGCAATAGGATTTTGGTTTTCAAAATTTTCACACACACAAGCAGAGAGAAAATTTCTCTCAGGGAACTTCGAGTCTCGGAAGTTCAATTTTCCAAGAAAATTGGCAGTAGTAGCTAGCAGATTCACGCATTCCAAAAGGGAGTGCGAGTAGCATAGCAACAACCACGCAGAAGGAAAGAGGGAGTTTTCGACAATTTTTGAGATGGCGACAGTTGGGCTTAGAGATCAGGATAGGTTGGATGGGGCTTCCAACTATGTCATCTGGAAGGCTAGGATATCCTTCCTTCTAGATGAATATGGCCTGAAAGCCTACATAGATAATGTGGTGGCAGTTCCCTAGGATGCAGATCAGCAAAAAGAGTACAGGAAGGAAATGGAAGTGGCGAAGAAGCTAATCTGGGATGGAGTTTGAGATCATATAGTCTCACATATAACGGCCAAGGGAATGGCCAAAGAGATGTGGGATGCTCTCTCCATGCTATACCAGGGTACTTCCGAGCAGTGGAAGATGTTCCTGGAGTGGAAGTTGAGATGCATTAGGATGCAGAAGGGGGAAGGCATAGATCCCTTCCCCACCAGTATTCAGGAGGTCCAAGACTAGTCTACAGTTGTTGGGGCAATGCCTCAACCATCAGAGCTAGTACGATTGGCACTAACCAGTGTCTTGGAGGATTGGCAATGTAGAAATTAATGTGTAGATTCTAAACTGCTCATGAAATTTACTATATCACAAGTCTAGAAGCTATTCTATTGATCTGCGGACGTAAATTCGTGATTGAGAACGCAAATCATTAACGTGCATCAAGATTCAACATACGTACATAGAGACTTATCTAGGGGAAAGCAACTGCTCAAAACCCCTTACTATCTTTATTGTATTAATCAAAGAATCTAGATGAATACAATATGCTTGCTCAAACTTGAGCACAACCTGCACCTGTATCTTCTATCCTCTCCTTGATTGATTGAACCGAACCAATCCTTAGCCAAATTTTCAGGCCTCCAAGCTCCTATTTCCTTTTGTTGTTCCTTGAGGAATTAGCTAGCTTGTTGATCACCTCATCCCCCAGCTTGTGGTTGTCAACTCGTGCACTGAACCCTGCTCCTCCATTGGAGAATAATGATCATGCCACTGAGGCACTGAATCTCATAGCATCATCTTAGGCAACTCAAGTCCTGCTATCCACAATGTGGGTCTGGATCAGACACAATAAGGCTCCCCTCAACTGCATGTGGTGCCAACGAGTGGAAGATGCGTGGGTTCCGATGGTATGATCAAGAACCTGTGTGGATGCTCTCAGCCCATCTCGTGACTGATCTGCTCTCCCAACTTGGGTATGTCCACCCTAATGGCATGCCTGACATCCTCGTTAAGGAATCTCCCTACTAGTAGCACTCCCTCAGTTCGCACTGCAACCTCGCACACTACTGCATATAACCATGTATCCTCATGTCGCTTGGCATACAACTGCACCCATTCGCACATATTTCTGCACCACCGGACCTTGCTACATGTTGAAGATTGTAACTAGTGTTGGTCTTCATAATTATATTTGAAATGTATTTGTCAAAAGAAAGAAAAATAATTTTTTTTATTAAAGAAATTGACTTATTAAAGCAGAAGTCGAAATTCTCTCTCTTTTTATCACACGTGTGAAGCTGTTAGAGTGGCTGAAATCTGCAGTGTTGAAGCTGGACCGAAAGTCTCTAGCTAGGGTGAAAGTTTTGTTGCTGGGAAGCCAAAATTTCTGGATTGTTGTTGGGTTGAAGCTGTTGGACTAGAAGAAACTACTGAAGTATGCTCAATCATATTTGAAAGTTGACTTGGTGGAGGAGTAAGGTCTTTAGGTCTAAGGTCTTGGTCTATCTCATTTGAGTTACTGAAGGAAGAGTTCTTGGCTGAGATTTCCCTTATATAGGGGTTTTAGTCTTAGCTGAGTGCCTACATATGGTGTCCTTGATCTTCGTGTTTTGGTTTTGGTAATTGCTTGATGAACTAAGATAAAAGAAGAATATAAGAAAGATAATAAGAACTCAAAGAAATCACAAGTAATTATCAACAAGAGAAAATCTTTCTGCCTTTCCTATTTTCTAACATTGTATCGGAGCTAAGGTGAAGAAGAAGGAAAAGGCAGCTTGAAGATCTCTTGAAGAAAAGGAGATTGAAGGAAGGTCATTAAAGGAAAAAAGGTCATTTAAAGAGATAATCCTACTATCTACAAGAACTATGTATAACTCAATGAAGGGAGAAAACAAACTAGAAGGAGCCTCCAATTATAGGGCATGGAAAAAGAGGATAGATCTCATCCTCGAAAAGAACAAAGTTTTGGATTTTGTTCTAGGAAAAATCAAGAAGCCTACAGATGAAGTAGAGAAAGCAAAGTTCAGAGAAACTGAAAACTTGGCCATGAACCTAATAGTGGATGGAGAAAAAGGACAACCTCATTCCATACATATCCAACATAGATTCTGCTCAAGAAATGTATGAGGCTTTATCCAAATTATTCACCATAAAATACATTGGTCAAATAGAAAGCCTCGAGAATAAACTAAGAACTATTAAGATGACGAAAGATGATACTGTGGAATCCTACTTATAAGTATATCTAGAATAATAGATGAACTCCAAGCAATATATGAAATTGTACCAGAAAAAGAACTTGTAATTACTACCTTTCTAGGTCTACTGAAATCTTGGAGTGCTTTTGCATCAGGAATCAAAAGTTGGAAGGATACTCCAACATTCGAATAGATGTGGAATGCATGCAGTCAAGAAGAAGCCCAAATATTGTTAGTAAACAACAAGGAGGATGAAGAAGAGAACATCTCAAATGCTTATTCCGCTCATCACAAGAAGAATGGAACTTTGAAGAAGTTCAAGGACCAAAGAAGAAAGTAGACCTATCAAAGATTGAATGCTACAATTGTCATAAGATGGGTCATTATAAAAATCAATGTCCGAAGAATCCAAAGAATGGAAAGAGAGAAAGAGATCACGTGAATATTTACGATGAAGCTCCACCTAAGAAGAACAAGATTGAAGAATTAGAAGTCAAGGATTTATACTACTAAATCCCCTGTCTCTTATCCCTATTAGTTTTCTATTTAAGTTTTGAATTGTTTTCCTTTATGTTTTGGTTTCTAAAACTTGTAGGTCTAACATGTCTTGTTAGAACACCTTTTATTTTTAGTTGTAGGTTTCCCTCAAGATTGGATTTAAGAGGGAGCCTCCACCATTTTTTTAAAAGACAAGTATTTTGTTCTTTGTTTCATCTTTTCATGTTTGGTTTCCTCCTCAGATCAAGACTTGTCTGAATTGTATGCTAATAACATTTTATATTTTCCGTGGTAGGAAAGATTGTTTTATAATCAAGAGTTATGGAGGAGGCTTCAGAGGATAGACTTGAAGTATGGAAGAAGTTATGTTGCAAAGGAAGCCCTTCAAACTTAATGTCTTAGAAGGTTTGTTAAGGAACAACTCAAGGTATGTCTCAAACTATAAGCTTTGTTATAAAGTTCTCTTCATGTAAAAGGTACAATCATTCTTCTTTTGAAATTTTCTTTTCTTTACTAACATCATTATGTCTAGGTTTTGAATTGTAAAGATTCTTGTTAGGGTGATTAATCATTAGATTGAATCTACCCTCATTATATTATCATTTGATCCTTCTTGTGGAACCCTAAAAGGTTCACTATAAAAAACTCTAACCTAAAGGTATGCCAATATTGATTACAAAACGCTAGTCTACTTAGGGTTGTTAATGAAATCTAGAAAACCTTTTCATTTTATGTTTAGGGTTTTGGTATTGTTATGATAGAAACCCTTGTCCTTTAAGGTTTGATGTTAATGTTTAAGTTATGTATTGAAACCCTAGATCTTTAGGGTTTGATAAATTAGGATTTATAAGCAAGACCCTTGTATAAGCTAAGATGAGGTCCTAGGAATGAAACCCTAGGTGTATATTCATCTGTATGATCGAAAGCCTAGTCTAAGTGAAATTGATGAATATTTGTATTGATTGGGTTTACCTAGTAGATATTGATGTAAAATGCATCCTACATATGTATATGCGATTATGATGACCTAATTATTGATACTCGTGTTTTTAGTTTGTGAATTCTAGGGTATGTAACAAAGCCCTAGTAGAAGATTGATATTCTAGGATATGATGATATTGTTTCTAATATGAAGATAAAATCTAGGGTTTGCAACAAACCCTAGTAGAATCTAACATGTATAGTAGAATTTTTATTTGATTGAATTGCTAATATCTAAGGCTTTGTGTCTCAAAGATGGAATCTAGGGTTTGCATTAAATCATGGTAGAGTCTGACATGTAAATTCTAAAACTGGTGAAACCCTAGCTAGTGCTATGATTGGATTGATATCTTGATTGAGTTGCTTTAATTCGTGATGATGGAATCTAGATCAAGAATTCAAGTGAATGTAAAAAGACGTGTCTCTTGCTGATTATGAATCTATCTAGGTTTAGGTGTTTGATATCTAAAGTCTAATATAGTAACATGATTTTGGTATAGTTAACTTAATGCTTTTGTATTTGGTTGTACTTGTTTAAGTTGTGGAGGTACATAATCTTCAAGATGTTGAAGATGTTTGTAAGCAAAGATGACTAGATAATATTGGTAAGCATGATGAAGTTATGATAATAAAAATAACCTTGATGTTGTATAAAGGAATGAAGCCATGACAGGTTCTTTGATGTTATAGAATAAGGAAGTGGTTGATCTCCCCAAACTAAGAGGTAGAATGGCTAGAAGAAAAGAGTATATCTCCCCAGTTTAGAGGGAGAGCATATTGTGATACTCATGATGGATACCTTGGAGAAGAAATCAAAAAATGAATGAAAGTACTAAAATGTTTGGAGGATGTCTTGGTGCTGCTGAAAAATGAAAGACGAAATCTTTCGACTAGTTGCATATGAATAACTTGATATAAGTGACATCAAGATGATTGAGGACCCCGAAGGTTTGTGTTTACTTGTATGTATGTTTGAAAGTTTATTATTTATTGGGGTTTGTGTTTGTACAGGTAAATCTCTCCAAAAAAAAGTTGAACACTCTGGAAACATGCTTGAACAAATGGATATATCTAGTTTGATAGGGAGAGTTGAAGCATCTAATGGTGAATGCTTGGGAGGACATATGGTCAGCCTATGTGTTGATGTCTAGATCCCGAAGAGGGAGGGTGGCGTTGATCTTGGAGCTCTGATATTGGATACGCACCTAGATCCCTAGGTTGATGGTTAGCCAGTAAGCCCGATGGTACCTAGACTGGCTGAAAGCTTGAGTCCATCTTAGTCCCGCCCAGATAGATTATCCTGGTCAGGTATCTAGTCTGCAACACTGAGTGTGCTAGAACTCTTCGTAGTTCGTTTTGGAGATCTTCCATGTACCTCTATATATATAGGTAATTATGAATACCTCCCTAGTTAAGAGGGAGTGTTGAAGAATGTAACTAGTGTTGGTCTTCATAATTATATTTGAAATGTATTTGTCAACAGAAAGAACAAGGAATTTTATTATTAAAGAAATTGACTTATTGAAGCATGGTTTCATGCTTGGGTCAATTGGTTTTAGGTCAAAGCTTTCATTGAAGGCTTCTAGGGTTTATGTCAAGTGTCCATGTCCATGTCATATTGTAAAAGACCCTTCTTGGAAATTATTTGTCAAAAGAGAAATTTATTTTATTGTAAAATAGATCAATTAGACCTCCTCCACCAAGTCGGCCTCAAACTGGACAAGTTAGCCTAAACTTAGGGGCAAAATCACTATATAAAGGTAGCAACTCGACCTTGTTTGTCACTCACACACAACAAGTTTGATCTTCAACTTTTGGGGCTAGGAAAAGTGCGAATTTCAAGGAAAGAAGAAGAAAAGGATAGCGAAGAAGGAGGTTTCTCTCAAGCATAAGAAGTTGAAATTATCTCTCTTTTTCTCACAAGTGTGAAGTTGCTGGAGGGGCTGAAATCTACAGTGTTGAATTTGGATGGAAATTTTGTAGCTGGGGTCGATGTTTTGTTGCTGGGAAGCCGAAATTTCTGGATTGTTGCTGGGTTGAAGCTACTGGAATAGAAGAGACTACTGAAGTTTTCTAAATCATATTTGGAAGCTGACTTGGTTGAGGAGGAAGGTCTTTGGGTCTAAGTTCTTGGTCTCTCTCATTTGAATTACTGAAGGAAAAGTTCTTGATTGGGTTTTCCCCTACATAGGGGTTTTAGCCCTGGTTGAGTGCCTACATCTGGCGTCCTTGATCTTCGTGTTTTGGTTTTGGTAATTGCTTGATGAACTAAGATAAAAGAAGAACATAAGAAATATAATAAGAACTCAAAGAAATCACAAGTAATTATCAAGAAGAGAAAATCTTTCTGCCTTTTCAATTTTCTAACACTACATGCAGCGACATCATCATAGATTAGCTAGTATCCCTCCTATATCGATGTGTCAGTCACTCTATGAGGAAATGCACTGCGATGTCAACCGCTCCTCCTACACCACGGTGCAACCTTGCACACCACTGCACACCTCCATGCTCCTCTACATACTGGTGCGCACTGTTGTATATACACCCTTGGATATCAAGGTCTAAGACTGAGTCCATAGGCATCATTTCGCATCCTATCAGGGTTTCCATCTCCACTATCACACCTCCATAACATCGGATGAGTGGTCCTCCCCTCCTAATCCTCTCGAAGAGATCTAATAGGCAAACCTCCCTAAATTCCAATGGTGGTGTCACTAAGGTGTTGCTACTCTGTGACCTCTGTGCCCCACATATCCATGGAAAATCCTCATCCCCATACAACATTTTTGCTAGTGGCCTGTCGATGCCACCTCCTCCGATCAACCCCAGTAGGACTATGTAGATCCTCCTACGACCCCATGTACGGCTAGCTTGCCATGACAACTCATGGAATCTACTTGCTCCCCTGTCAATCCATCCTATCACCAGTGTTGTCCAGAACTCTGATGGAAACCTCAAAGTGTGTACGCGCTTAGTCATTGGATCCATCACAGAGCTACTGCTATCATCGCCCAAATCCCTGACATGATGGGCGATCCCACCTGGATCCCAATAATAGTTTCGCCCTAGAGCTCTCGCGGTAATCCACAGTCCCTACTGAACTATGGCCATAGATATATCCAGACACCAAGCTCGTTCCACCAAGTACCAACTCAATACCTCTCACCACCCAACCCCGTGAGAGGGACTGGATGCAAGAACACTTGTACACCTAACAACTCCATCATGCAAATGTTGCGCCCTTTGCAACTCGCGTCGCCTCATCCCAGAGTCCTGATAAATGCATAAAATCCGTCTAGGTAACCCTACCTCCCTCTCTCTAATGTGCAGAGGTAACCTAATACTGTTGCAAGACCCATCTATATAAGCCTAAAGAGAGCCACTATTTGGAAGTACTGCAACTCTATTCGATTCCTGTGCATCTATTTGCTCCCCGTCGATGGCAGGTTCAATATATGACTTCCCATTCTCCTCTTCCATGGGCTCAATAGGAGTCACTAGCTGTCCCTCCAGAGATAGCTCATCATGCATAACATCCTTATCTATCTCACACTCCTTAAGGTGATCTTTGTTTTGTTGTAGGTGGTTGTCGTATGGAAACTCTGTCATGACTCTGGGTACCTTTGTGTGTACTGGCACCTCTGTCAATGGATGGCCCTACAAGAGTATGCTCTACCCTCTCTGCAAATGTCTCAACTTGAGCCATCAATGTGCTCTCTGATAGTGGTGACTTTGGAGTCACATTGGGCTAATCTATGTCCTCCTCACAACCGTCGAGATTATTTGCCTCATGCGCACTCTCCTCCTCATGCTCTATGTCAGGAATCACCCTAGTGTCCACGATTCCTGACTTGTGTAGCAAAAGCCCCTCCTCTGAAGGTCCGTCCTGGTCTCATCATCAAAATGTCCCCATCCTATCCACTCATTTTGAGGGGGTCTAGTGTCCTTCTAGTTGAATATCTCTATGAGCCTTCACATGAACTCTGTGTAGGATGTGATGCATGCATGACCCAAAGTGATCAACCCTCGGTACCACCACTCCATGGCATCTCCATCCAAATGCAAAGTGGCATACCTAATGGCATCCACCTCTCTCATGGGGTTTAGCCAAAAATATGTGTCCAGTCTTTGCACCCACTCTCTGACAAAGCTCTTAGTTGATCCATCAAAGTTGGTGAGAGTTAAATTTCCCACCATCTCTTGCAGACTTTGCTTTGGCTGATCTCCCATAAGTGATGTGAATGGCTTCATCCCCATGGCATGCTTAATTCTAGGGTCTTTGTCATAAAAATGAGGATGGCTCGGTTTTATCCCCTTACTGCTACACAACTGGGCTAACATTTTTATTATCTTCTCATTGTTCTTGAGGATCTCATCATTGTTCCTGAGGATCTCGTCCATGATTTCTTGTGTACTCCTTCCTTGTGTCACAGGAATGTCCATAGTCCCCCCTAATCACTATGCATGCATGCCCAATACCACCATGATCTTGCTAGATAACTGGCCAAGATCTTGCTCTGATATCATTGTAATATTCCTAATTGGAATTTAACAGTTAATACCAAGCAATGGACTAGGAACAATGAATAAACTGGAACTCATACACAACAATTAGAACACCAAAATGGCCAACAACACAATTTGAGTCATTTTATTAATTTTATGATAAGAGTACATAAAATGAGCTGAAATTTTGGAACTTGGGCTTGCTATGCAAGCTAAGTAGAGCCAAGAAAAATGGCCCAAACCCAAGTGGTAGAAATGGCCTCGGAGTGATCTGCGCACTATGTAGAAATAATATGTTGTTGGCTGCTAGCTGGAATGCTGATCTCAGGACTGAATACTACCCGGAATGATCTAAAAATTTAGCTCTGAACTCCTCTCCCAAAACCCAAAAAAACCCAGAAATGGTTTGGGTTGAATCAAGATGATAAATAAGCCCTCCAAAATGCAAATGGCTCTCTGGTTGGCTATACGCCCTATTGGGTTTCTGCTTTGTATATCACTCAGAAAACTATGAAAAATTAACCCCGAACTCTACACACCAATCCCAACAAAACCCAGAAAGAGTTTGGCCCAATTATGGTTGACCCAAATGACTCCAAAAAGTGCGAATGGTTCTGCCAGGTAGACTTTGCGTACTGCTGAAAATGCTCTGCTCAAATCTGCTCAAAACAGCTACTAAATAGCCACCCAAACTCCACACAAACTCTCCTCTAAAAATTTGTTTTTCTCCAACCTCAATCTCTCCCGAAATTTTTTGCTCCTCTCTCCTGCGTAAGATTCAGCCAATGAGCTCTATGCACAACCAAAAATAGATAAACTCCGCCCAAATATCTCCTCAAACTCTTCCCTGCAAAATGCCACCAAACTCCAGCTCAAACAGGGTAAGATCTCTCTGCAAAAACATGAATCCGCTAACCCACTTTTGATGCTACAAATAATGCTCCATGAAATCCTTTTGTGCCCAAGAAATGTGCATAGCTAGGCAAACTCTTGCAATAAAGCTCAAGGGAAGCCCTAAATTGGACTCCCAAATTACCTCACTAGAGAGACGCTCGAAGTTCTCAGAAATGAATGTAGAATTCCGCTTGGAATTCCTAGTGCTAAACAACACTCTGGCCCTTGTGCTAAACAACTCCAAGAGAAGATGAAATATGAAGTGTAATAGCAAAAAGATAATCCACAAAATGAGTCCATTCTCCTTTTATAATTTCTCATCATGCTTCTAGAGCCCTTTTTAATATTATTTTATTGGTGGGGGTCATTTTCCACTAAGTTACTTTTGCCGCCATTTTAATAAAATAATAATTTGCCGCTATTCTCCAATAAAATAATACTAGCCATCTTTCTCCAATACTATTTGCCCCTTTTTAATTAATATTACTAAAATTGGGCAAAATTCCTTAGTGACTCCCATGCTCACAAAATTGGGAATATTACATTTTAAAGCCACCCATTTTGGGAACCCTGAATCTGTCATGCGTTACATAATTCTACAAACAAAATTTAAGCAATATACAGAGGCAAGCCGATTTGAAAGTCCAAGGCTCATCATTCCTACACTCGGAGTATCATATTTTGCCTCCTCTCTCAGACCTATCTATTGGAAACATCTCATATGCCTTGCAAGGAGAACCACCAAAAGAAAAACATATACATTTTGGCTAAGCGTTGTAAAATCTGCAAAATTTGACAAGTATAGTCTGTTTAGCTAAATTTTATTTTAAAAAGGATTAATGTTTTAGTAAAAATATCTATTTCTAAAATATTTGATGTTAAAAAATAATAAACAATAGCCATTTGGCATGCAGTCCATAACATTTTCGGAGCTTGGAGGTATTAAAATCAATGCCTAATTCAAGAGCCTTACAACTCTTGAAGAAGGTTCCGATGCTCTATATTCGCTTGTAAATTTGCTATATATCTTTTAAGTAGATCCTTGGTAATTACTTTAGGAAAATAGAGAGATGATTGAAAAATGCATTTCCATATTCTTCCATAGATAAGCTGCCTTTTTGTAACATTATAGAACAAATGATAGGATCCAAAAGTGAGGCAGCCCAAGTGTCAGTTGCTGAATTTCTAATCAAAGGATTTCCCAAAGTTGTCTGTCTTTATCTGTTGTTTATGCGATTGAACCAAACAACCCTACTGCAAGGCTGTTTCTTCCTAATGTACAATAAGAGAAAATATAATTATTCGCTTGTAAATTGGCTATATATCCTTTAAATAGATCCTTGATTATTACTTTTGGAGAATAGAGAGATGATTGAAAAATGCATTTCGATATTCTTCCATAGATAAGCTGCCTTGTAAAAATGTAGAACAATTGATAAGATCCAGATATGAGGCAGCTCAAGTGTCAGTTGCTGAATTCTAAATCAAAGGATTTTCGAAAGTCATCTGTTTTTATCTGAAGTTTATGTGATTGAACCAAACAACCCTACTGCAGGGCTGCTTCTTCCTAGTGTACGATAAGAGAAAATAGACTTCTCTAATGTGTCGGAATTGTACATTTGATAACCCACCTTGAATCTCTTCTACCTTAATTTTGAAAATATATTTCCCTTCAAATTATAGAACATGAATTCTTTTTCTAATTTGTCAATATTTGGATATAGTTTGGTCTGGTTGAGATTTAGTACCTTGGTCCCTATCGTTTGAAATCCTTCCGTATTTTTAACTTTAGATATTTAAAACATCAGACACAGACCTCTTGGAGTAACTTCATTTAAACTATCTTGTTGGTCTAGCCTGGCCCTCATGTACTTTCTTGAAGATCTTGCCTCAGTTTTCTTGACCCTTGATCTCTGGCTTTTGTTAATGCCCTTGGTTATTTTGGGAAGTCATGGGGATGTAACAAAGAATGTCATTTGAATTAGAACTTTCTATTAAATTTATGTTTTCTTTTGGTGAAATGTCGACTTTTTTTCTTTTCTATGCAAATTTGCTACTTCATAGGCTTTTGCAGGAAGCAAAACGAAGAATTCTAGTTGAAGCTACATTCTTCCTTTTCATATTTTGCAATTTGATTTGTGATCAGTAAAATTGTTCTCAACATATTTTAAATGCCAGTCTCTGATTTTTTTTTAACGTTCCAATTATGTGCAAAATCAATTATAATAAGTTTTTCCCCCTTTTGTTTTCCAGGTGTGTATGGGCATTGGGATGGTGATTGGGTTGATGAAGAGTAAGTATAATAATCAATGTTTTCTCTATTTTCTGATAGTTTGATTTTGGCCCTCCAATTAAAGTCCATTTGCTTTGGACATCCTCGATGGATGCTTATGTGCAGTTCACCAACAAAGCCAGTGGACCAAGGAGCTTTGGCAAGGTTGGATGCTGAGAAAGCATGGATAAGCTTAGGCCAATGTATGGATATTCCAGTACAAGTATTCCGTCTGGGGGGTATATATGGACCAGGACGAAGGTGCAATTCTTTTCCTTTTACCAACAAATGGAAATGAAAAAAATATAGTCCTGGAAAGCAAGAAAGCATTGTTGACTGTGATATTAGGAAGAAATATTCAAGAAACCTAATAATGCAACACGTGAGCATCATTCATGGGTTGAAGGAAAGCTAATTGTATCATTGATATCGAAACTTATAAACTGAGAGGTTTAAATGCAATGATTACCTCTCATTCCTTGGCTATATTAGAAAAAGATAACTGCTTTAAAGTTTAATCAATAATTGTCTAATCTCTTATGAGCATGTATCATTACTATAAAGTAAATCAAGAGATACAATACAAGAAACAAAAGCACCAGAATTTGTAGGGGTAAAACCCTTACAATGTGTCAGGGGAATATTCACTATCAATGATATTTTTTATCAATCATTAAATCTTGTTACAATGAAGCCTCTGAGGCTCCTCAAGTGCAAAGTTCTCAATGGTCCATGTTGATAAGGATTTACCATGAACCACCTTGTACAGGACTGTACATTGAATCATCTTGATGTATGATTCACATCAATGGATGGTTAATTGTGACTTTGAGACCTCATGCATATATAGGCTACAACAGTTATCAATGAGTAGACTGCTTCACATAATAAATGTGGGATTAAAAATACTGACTTACCAAATCAGTTGGCTGTGTATTTAAGTAACAAGGAGCCACATACTAAAGGACCCTAATAAGTGTAATGATGCCCCATTACATTTATACAAACGCCCCTCAAACATTGACTTTAAATGACAACTCAGATCATAAAAGCATTTAAGTACAACAATAAATGTGGCCACTAGACAAATAAAATCACCACACCAGGACCTTAATAAGTCTAATGATGCCACATTACATGTATAGAAACATGTCATACATGATGGCTCTAAATGCTACAACTACCATCGAAATGGCATTAAGAACATCAATAAACGTGGCTACTAGACAACATTACACTGTATTCTAACATTCTTTGGTAATGATGACAGAGGAAATGAATAAGCGTACATAGCAATATGGCATTAGATTAGCATTTCCCCCTTAAATAACAGCTTCCCTAATGCCCATTAGGTTATGAAAATGGACAAACTTTTCTTCCGTCTAGGTCAAGGTACTTAGTGGGACAATGCACAATGTCATCGACAACCATATCCCTAATGTAGTCCAATATTGTCTATCCTATAAGGCCTTTGTCTTGTTCTCATTTCTTTTCCCAAATGATTAATTCTGTAGCATCTACAGGCTCTTATATATCAGTATTCACTCATGGAACCAAAATTTTGTGCTTTAGCACATCAACCATCTTTATTCCTGGGTTTTATAGTTAGATCCATCTAATTCATGCACATTTACAAGTTGACAGGTCATTGTGATAAAAATAAAAAAAGATCATAGACAATGGAATTACCGAATCTGTTCGCAGCAATGGCAATTATGTGACAAAATAGCCAAAATAAAATATATGTCTTAAAATGAATGTCGTATGATAAACTTATAGCCCTGTGAAGATTAATAGGAAAAATATGGTGAAATGGCGACAAATTCAAAATCTCAAACTCACTAAATACTGTCATGTCAATTGTACAGAGTCCAGACTGGCGCATCACCCTGCTAATTCCTTCTTGTTGATTTTTGTAGCTCGGGAAATTACTTCCACATGTTGATGCTAATAACTCAGATAGGTGCTTCTGCATAGGCTAGGTGTCAAGCATGTAGAAGATGTCAGATTGCATCCCTAGGTTCTTGCTGATGAGGAGTAAGTGAATTTTATAATCTCTTTCCTAAGTTTAACTTAGGAAAAGTACATTAATTGATGTCGACTATTGAGCTAAGTTTTTAAGCATAAATAATTTAATTATTTAAGTGATTTAGATTTGATCTCAACTGTTGATCTCAAGTGAGGCTTAGGATCTAATCCTAGCCATCCATCCCTTGGGAGATCTATGGTTTGAGATCTAACTCACTGAGAAATTATAAAATAAGCTTAAGAGAGAGGTGAAGACACATTATTCTTTGGAGAGCAATTTTTCCAAGCAAGAGACTAAAGACTAAAGAGATGTGGAAAGTGTGCAGCTACATGGATTATGAAGCGCAGGTTTGCAGGTTGAGTGCATAAGAGGAGGGCCAAGACTTTTTTGTGGAGGAGACCGAGGGTGTGCCAAATGGACGATGAGGTCGAGACTTGTAAGGCCGAGTTCTAGTAGGTAGGCCATGAGTTTGGGGAGGTTGTAAGGGTTTAAACCAGACTTGTAAGGGGGCTGAGCTACTACAGGTGGGATGAAATTGCGAAAAACAACCAGCATAGGTGCAAGCTAAATTTCTAAAGTGGCCGAGTTTCCAGGCTCCATTGTTGTGTTTTCTATGTATTCTTAGTGGGTCAATTTCCTTGTTAAAGGAAGCCCTAATTTTCTTGAGTAATAGAAATTAAAGGATAATTTGTTGGGCATAATTTTCTGCTTTGCTTTGTGACTAATTTTCCATTTATTTTCGCTACAAAATTATTTAAAGTTAAAACACTAGCAATCCTCTGGGAGCGTAGACCTGTTACCTGCACATCACAGACAAGGAAACAAGGGCAGCATGTGTCCAAGGCATACTTTGATCGCCCATATTAAATAATAAAACCAAACAGGAAATAAAATCTACTCTAAAATGCAAGTTTAGTCTAAATGCACCTAATCTAGCGTGAGAACATAATATGATATTAGATTCTAATGAAAAAATTAATATGCAATGCATCCTATTCTAACATGCATATGATACATTGCCAAGTGTCGAGGAAAGGGGTGATGTGATTTACTTTGACCAAGCCCAGCCAGAATTCATCATCAAGTCTAGCAATATAGTAATATCCCTCACTAAACTTACCATGAATCTTGATGGGTCCAGGGTTCTTATATACCAACACTACATCTCCAACCTTGAATTATTTCCTAGGTTTTTGCACCCACTTCTTATATTGCTTGTGCTCCTTTTGATCAGGTCTTTTAAGGATGTGGATCTCTGGGGATGGAAGGATAGGAGTAGGGTCCTTAGCTTCAGGCATATTATAATATGGGATGGGACCAAGATTTACCATATTAGTTGGATATAAAGGCTCTCTATAAAGAATGAATGGAGTTCCATCAGGTTGCGGGATAGTGGCATATGATAAATCCATTTGAAGTTGACCTCCCATAGTAGCACCCCATTTCCTGGAAAATAACATTCCCCATACATCAGGTATATCGATAACCATAACATCCATGAGCAATGATATGTACTTATTCATGGCTAATGACACCTAAAGATATTTGATGAGGCCTTCAATAGTGATAGACCTAGAATCAAAGCCACACACATTCTTGGATTGAGTTGCTTCATGACTTTGAATGGCATAATGTTTGTGGAAACCCCATAATCTAACATGCAATTATGGAGGAGAAGGTCATTAATGGCTAATGTCAACAAAAATGGCTCATGACTAGGATTAGTATTAGTGAGGTGTATGTTTTGTAATTGTGAAAATTCTGCTACCCGGAATCCTACTACAACAACTGATGACAAATCTTCTATTTGTTAATTCCTTTGAAAAAATTATTTACGATTTTCTACTATAAATAGAGAGATCTCATACACCACAACCTTCACATATTAACTCCGGAAAAATGTGCGGAAACAATATCTGAACAAGAGTAAATCATAAACACATCTGACACAGTTGTTTTTGGACCAATGTTCCCGGAAAAACCCAATGCAAGAAAATCGGTGCAACAACTGAGGGTTTATATATTATGCAGTAAATTATGAGTACAAATCTATGATTGTCCTATCTGACAAATTATACAGAGAAATCTAATAAGCAAAATCTCGTGAGACAATTCTCACTTTGCCACGGGAATCCGACACTGACCTGCACCCGAAACGAGTTGCTCTGTGTTGCCTCTAGGCAATGACTGCATCACCCACGTAGTCTCTGCGTCACAACTGAAGCTTCTCTCTGTCTCTGTGTTGGATCTCTTTGTTGGCTGGAAACTAGAATCTTCTGGCCTCCGGAAACTCCCTCCAGGAACTGGCACTGACCCTCTCCTATCTCCTCAACAGAAAAATGAACTCCCTCTCAGCTCTGCGCAATCCCAACGTAGCCTCTGTGTCACTGGCTTTGCACAATTGTCTGTGGCTTCTACTGCCTCCTCTGCTATGTACTCTCTGGATCAAGAATCCTTCCAATCGGAATTACTGCCCCTCTCTGCAAATATCTCTTGGTCGATTTTCTATCTAAGCACTACTCCCTTCAGAATTTCGATCTCTTGATCCTCTCAGTGTGTCTTCCAAATGATCCATCAAGTTCTTCTTATAATCTTCTCGTTGAGACTTCAACGGTCGAGATTAAATCGTTAATCAACGGTTAAGATTAACTTTTAACTTGATCTTCGTCTTCTCTAGAAGATTCACACTCTGTTTTATTAATACCCTTTAATTATTTTATTTTCCTAAGTTTAGACTTAGGGTCCTATTAATAATAAATAACTATTTTAATAAAACACACTCTGAGTGGAATTTTCAAAAACGATTTCTAGGTTATTTGGAATACATTGGCCTAAGCCTCCCTGCAAAGACTTAGAGCACATCCGATGCTACCCAAATCAACACTCCCTCTTAGCAAGGAATGTGCTCTAGCAATACAACCAACTGAAAATCTGCTCTGATTCTGCCACATCACTCTCTGCGCTGCTGATGTTTGACACTGCTGCCAATCAACAATGAGCTGCTGCATCCGTGCTGCTGTTGACCCTACATGCTGCTGCCAACTGCTACTACACTACAACTCTGTTGCTTACTGCAACAGAAAAACATCCAAAACTGAACTAAGTATTTAGTAGGATACATCTCATGCTGAAAATCTGACTGCTGCTACTCTCTGCGATGTCCCTCTAAAGCCTCTACACTGTGCCTTCCGAAACTGCTGCCAACTCTGCTTTACACTGCTCAGTCTTTGGCGCTCTCTAGCCACTACATTGTCACTTCTGCACTCCTCCGCAACAACTGAAACTTGTTAATCCTGCTACCTCTGATTTGGGCTCCTGTAGCAAGTTGATAATTCGTGAGGCGGACTCCTCAAGGATCCTGCCCAATCTGTAGTTTTGCTGAACTACAGCTCCAGATCACCCCAACGATCCCTTGGCGATATATGGACAATCATCGCGAATTCCTCCTCTATCTTTGTTGCTACAACTTGCGAATCATGCTTCTCATCTTTTTCCTTCTTCTTGAGACACTGTGTGGCGTAATGTCCCATCTTGCCACACTGGAAGTACTTGATCTTGGAAAGAACCATCTTCCTTTTGTGCTACTCCTGCTGCCCCTTTGATGTAAGAGCTACATTCTCCTCCTCCTCCTTAAGCTTCGACCCACTGCTGCTACTGCCATCAAGTTTGCACTTGAGCAAATCTTTCCTCATCTCTTCTTGCTGAAGAGCTGCCCACATTGATTCCCAGCCCGGTAACTTCTCTCTTCCCAGGATGCTTTGGACAAAGACTTGATAGTCTTCAGACACTGAATTGAGGGCCAGTCTAACCATTTACGTGGCATGCAGAGCTAATCCCACAACTTCCAATTGATCTTGGTTTTCCTGAAGTCTGGAAAGGAATAGATCAATGCGCTCTCTCTTCTGCATCCTGGTAGTCCACATCTTCTCCTCCAAAAACATCTTCCGCTGCTCGGAAGACCCCTCATACAGTGTAGCCAACACTTACCACATCTCCCTAGCTATCCCTTTGCCAGAAATGTGTGACACAATATGATCCTTCACTCCGTTGAGGATCAATCTCTTGACTTTTTCCATGTTCTTCTTGAAGGCTCTCAATGGTGCGACATCTACCGGTTCAGCCTGTGCACTGTTGATAAAGTGCTTGAGGTCATGTTCGTCTAGAAGGAAGGAGATCCTTGCCTTCTAGATTACGTAGTTGGAGGCAGCCTCCAATCAGTCCTGGTCACGCAACCCACTGGTTTCCATCTCACCCAATCAATGTCGATCTGCTGCCTCTAACCCTCTGCACAACTAGCTCTACACACTCACTACTGGAGCAAGCCAAATAATTAACGAACTCTGTTGCTTCTTCACGGGAAATCAAGGTTTCTTGGGCAAGAAGCTTTCTAAGGTTAGAAATCCCCAAAATGTCTTCAACTACTCTCTTCTGATGCTTTCTGCACCAGCAATCACTGCTTTAAAAAAAATTGCGTCCCTCCAGCTGCTGATTTGCGCTGAAACTGCTGCACTGCTCCCTCTGCCTATGACATACTGCAAACTAGAAATTTCTACCTCTCTGTCGGCTCAATCGTAGTTAGATTTCCTTGTAGCAACTAGCCCTCCTGGCTTGGATTGTGCAATCACCTGGGAGATTTATCTATTGGTTATGCAGCTCTTTGATCCCTGACTTCTCCTTTAACGTTGGATCTGCTCTTTTTCTCCTCCTGCAATGCTAAACAAGCTCTGATACCATGTGAAAATTACGCTACTCGGAATCCTATTGCAGTGATCGATGAGAAATCTTCTATTTGTTAATTCCTTTGAACAAATTATTTATGGTTTTCTACTGTAAACCACAAAATCTCATGCATGTAAATTTATGTAGATGTTCTATGCTTGATGCAACTTTACTTTTTCTCCCAATATCAGTTAGCAATCACGTAAACAATAAATTAAAATGCTGATAGAACATACCAGTAGATCAACATAAGACAAGCTAGATATATATAAGTGTGTTGGTGCGTTACGGTGGTCAACATGATGCTTTAACCAACAAAGTCTCAATATGGTCAGCCAACTAGCAATGTCACACAACCCTCTATGACAGCCAGCTGGTCAACTCAAAAGTCAACCCAAAAAGCCAATGTTGTCAGTCAATGGTCAACGCAAACAGCAGCAGCAGCTAGGTCAACGTAGAAAAGTCAAAGTCAACGTCTTGCCTCGGGAATAGTGCCAAAAAATGCAGATTTGGAAAATCAAACTTTTGGGAGAGTTTCAGGTCCTTTTGACCTTGCGTTGACCAAAGTCAACGCTGGTCAAAGTTTGCTGTAGAAACCCTAGGCCGAAATAAAAAATGTGCCGCTGCTTGGAATCTCCCACGTGTGGAGAGAAGAGCCACCAAGGTCATCGAACCTGAGATGAGTGAAAATGTCCTCCAATGTTGACCAATATATATCCATCGGCGAGGGTGTGTGACACAACTGCTGCGACACAAAACCTTAAGCCAACCTGCACATATCTTGAATAAATTCAAAATAAATGTTCTACTCATCGGATCAAGATGATCCTTCGATTGATCTTGCACCTCTCCGAAAGAGGAATCCAATAAAAATATTGGTATCTTCATCTGAGCATCACAACATGGAGTTTGGACCTATTTGTCCAAAATTAACACTCCCTCTCAACTAGGGAGAACTCCATCCACTTGTGCAATCCAAACATCGTGCGTCATCCCGTCGTAACTTGCTTTGCTGGCTTCTTTATTTCAGAACAGAAGTGGGTCAATCACAAAGACATCATTCTCGGCTGACATATTCAGTCCAGAGGTCCGAAACCTCTATAGGACTCACAAAGAGTCTCATACCAACCCAAAGTTGGTTTACCTGACTCGAAGTTAGTTGGATGTCCGAAACCTCAATATACTTGATCCCAGATCAAGTGGTTGGACCGTTCCATCCTAGATAGAGAGTACGACAATCTCTGATGAGTCCATCAGTCTTTGCTACTAGTCTCTAGCTTTTCCCACCTCACTGGCCAAATGAGAGGTACTTCCCATGAGCCCTGAACTTAATGGGTAGGATGCATACGGGGCATAGATAATGAGAGGTGAACCAACTCAATCATCACAATGGTGGGGCAGAAGCACACCAACAAGGTTCGGCAAGCCTAGCCTTGTGGTTGCTTATAGCTCCGAGAAGCTATCCCCAAAGCCCCCGAGAGCTCCCAGAGCTCATCGTCCAACAGGACCCTCAGCATAGGGTTGTTCCATGATACCAAGACTCTCACGGAATATTAGGAACTTGACCTTCCCCAGGGACTTTGTGAGAATATCCGCGACCTGCTCATCAATTCCTATATGATCAAGCCTTATGGCGCCTCGCTGTACCATATATGGGATAAAATGGTACCTAATATCTATATGCTTGGATTGATCGTGGAACACGGGATTCTCGGACAACCGAATCCCACTCTGGTTATCACAGAGTATCACAGTGGTATCTAGCACATGCCCGAACAACTCACTGAAGAGCTTTCGCAACCAAACTGCTTCACAACAGGCCATACTCGCTGCAATGTATTCGGCCTCCGCGGTTCTCAAAGCCACCGACTTCTGCTTCCTTCTCATCCATGATATCAAAGCAGACTCAAGTGTGAAGCAACATCCCGATGTGCTCTTACGATCCACCACACTGCCAGCCCAATCGACATTAGTATATCCAAGGAGTGTCATGCTCCCGGTAGTGTATCTCAACCCATGGTTTATCGTGCCCCGAAGATGTCTCAACAAATTCTTGGCACCAACCCAGTGAGTGTGATGAGGCTCAACCATATGTTGACTCAAAGTTTTCACTGCAAAACATACATCCAGATAGGTGTTCACTAAGAACATCAGGGCCCCTACGAGTTGACGATACTCAGTAGGATTTTCTAACATGGGCCCAGCAACGCTGCCACTCAACTTCTTGAAGTTGAGCTCCATTGGTGTCGACACGAACTTACAGTCCACCATACCAAAACTTTCCAGAAGCTTCACAATGTATTTTCCTTGAGAAAGGAAAATCTCCCCAGGTCTTTGCCAGACCTAGGAAGTAATACATCAGTCCTAGGTCCTTCATCTCAAACTCAACATTGAGCTCCCTCTTGCACTGATGAATGAGAGGGTCAACACCTGTCAGGAAGAGGTCGTCCACATACAATACCAAAATGAGAGGCTTTCTCTATCAACCTTGAAGTAAAGGTTTGGATCAGCATTACTACGAGTAAAGCCCAGCTTCATTAGGTTGCTATCTATCCTCTTGTACCAAGCTCTGGGTGCTTGCTTCAACCAATAGAGGGCTTTCTTCAACCTGCATACATGGGAGTCCCGATCCTGGACTTCGAACCCCAGAGGTTGCTCCACATACACCTCTTCCTTTATCACACCATGGAAAAATGCGGTCTTTACATCCATCTGATGAAGACTCCATCCTTGCGTAGCAGCAAGGGCTATGATAGATTTGATGGTGGTATATCGGGCCACAGGTGCAAATATTTCATCATAGTCTATGCCTTCCTTTTGAGAGAAGCCAAGGGCAACGAATCTTGCCTTGAACTTTTCAGCACTTCCATCAGATCCATGCTTGATCGTGTAGATCCATTTCGAGGTGACAACTGCTTTGTCCTCTGGTCTTGGAACCACATCCCAGACATCATTCTTCATTATGGACTCATACTCTTCGTGCATAGCATCCTTCCAGACTTGATGCTTTACGCCTTCCTCAAAAGATCAAGCTTAGATTGTAAATAGTACTCATGGCTGCTAGATACCCTTGGTATCTATTCGGCTTCTTGCTTTCACGGAATGTCCCCCTTGGGACCATATGTCCCTCAGCATCCTCAAGAGTGTCCCTGAGCCATGATGGTCTCTTCCCTATCGAAGGAGGTGGATTAATCGGGTCCATCTGTCCTTCAGCATCGGGCATCGTCTCATCCTTCGGTTCTTCTTGATTTCCAGGCCTTGCTTCATGATCTTCCTCAGACCTCGGAAGATTGACTATGTTCCTCAGGGAAGCATCTTCATCAAAGGTGACATCGTGGCATATCTCCACTTCCCTTTGACGAGGCACATTTACTCTATAGGCCTTCGAAGTTTCGCTGTAGCCCACAAACATTCCCTTCTTCCTAGAAGCATCCAGCTTGCTCCTATTCTCTTTCGGCACATGAAAATAAACAGGACATCCAAAAACTCTAAAATGTGAGACGTTAGGTTTCTTACCAGAGAAAACCTCTTCGGGAGTTTTGGAGTCCAGAGAGGAATGCGGGCATCAGTTTTGTATGTACACAACAGTGTTCGCAGCTTCTCCCCATAGAAACTTCAGTAGATCCTGGTCACATAGCATGGCACGGGAAACTTCCACAATGGTTCTATTATTTCGTTCATCAACACCATTCTGCTCAGGAGTATAGACAATTGTGGTCTCCCTCTTGATGCCAGCTTCTCTGCAAAAGTTCTTGAACTCGTTTGTCTCATATTCAATGCCATTATCGGTCCTCAATATCTTGATCTTCTTCCCTATCAGATTTACCATCAAGGCTTTGAAGGTACGGAACCACATGAAAGCCTCATCCTTCTTCTTCAAGAAGTATATTGAGGTTTTGCGAGAGAAGTCATCTATGAACATCATATAATAAGAACATACTCCCAAGGATGTCATGTGCAGCATACCAGACAGATCAGAATGTATCAATTGAAAGACATCAGATGTCTTTGTGACATTTGAGGGGAAAGGTCCCCTTGTATGCTTTCCTTCGGCACAGCCCTGACATACACCTTCATGATCATTTGTGAACTCAGGCATCCCCGTCACCACCTTCCTTGCTTTGGGAAGGGCTTTGTAGTGAAGGTGTCCAAACCTCTGGTGCCATAGTTCCGTTTGTCAGATAATATCACACGTCATCGCTTCCAGTGGACTTCCTCCAACTTGGTAGAGTGTATCAACTCTAAACCCAATCGTGATAGCTTCTTTGAAACTCTTCTTCTAGATACGCACCTTCCCATCAATGAATGCCACATTGAAACCTTTGTCTTCCATGGCCGATATAGACAAAAGGTTCTTCTTCAAATCAGGTACATAGAGTACATCCTGCAAGCTGAGGACTTGACCTTGAGACAAGTGGAGGGTCATAGTCCCTGTCCCTTTCGCGGGATATGTGGCATTATCTCCAAGGATAATTTCCAGATTAGTATCCTTCTCAACCATATCAGAAAGTGCTTCCTTGAACCCAGTGATGTTCCTTGAGGCACCATTATCTATCAACTAGACATCCATAGTGTCGGGTGGAGATGTAGCAGAGAGGGCAGATACAATAATGAATTCATTTCTTTTATCAACAACATTTGATTCATCATACTTGGAATTTCTCGACCTTTTGAAAGGTTGGCCATTTCCACCGGAGGAAGCCTTCCTCTTTCCCTTGAACCTGTTGTTCCTTTGATTGCCATTCCTCCGGTTGTTGTTGTTGTCATCATCATCGGGAGAATCCTTCTTGAAAGGGCATTCTCTAGCATAGTGACCTGGCTTGTGACAAGTGTAACACTTGCCCTTCTTTCCTTGGGCCCCTGCTCTTCCTTTGTTCCTTGGACCACCAAAGTTCTTCTTTCTAGAATGAGCAGCAAAGGCAGCGTTTCCTTCATTTTCATATCCCTTCATTCTTGTCTCTTCTTGTACGCATCTCAATAGTATTTCGTCTAAGTCAGGTATCACATTGTTATTGAGAATGGTAGTGTTGGACACATGCCATTCGGATGAGAGACCTCCAAGTGCGGTGAGTACCATCTCTCGATTAGCTATTGTCTCCCCAATAGCCAACAGATTGTTCATGATCTCGATCAGCTTCAGAAAATATGATTGAACAGACTCATCCCTGCCTTTCTTCAGATTCTTCAATTGATTCTTGAAAAATAGGACTTGATTTGCATTGTTGGCCTCGAACATGTTGACCAACTTATCATACATCTCCTTGGATGTAACCAGCTCAGAGATGTAGGCAACTAGACTCTTATGAATTGAGTCCCTGATCATCAGCTTTGCTTTGATGTTCCCCTTCTTATACTTTGTTTTGGTAACAACGGTTGCAGTGGATGGAGGCTCTTGGATTTTACCCTGCACATAGTCCATGACATCTTGGTCTTCCAAGTTAAGATCCAATGTCATCTTCCAAGCATTGAATTCATCCTTCCCAGTCAATTTGTCATCAGCCTTAAAGCCATTTTAGTTTGAGGAACCCATCCTCTTCTTCAATGGTTGCTACAAAATATGGCTTTGTCTTCACCTCAGCTCTGATACCATCTAAATTTATGTAGATGTTCTATGCTTGATGCAACTTTACTTTTTCTCCCGATATCAGTTAGCAATCACATAAACAACAAATTAAAATGCTGATAGAACATACCAGTAGATCGACAAAAGACAAGCCAGAAATATATAAGTGTGTTGGTGTGTTACAGCAGTCAACAGGATGCTTCAACTAGCAAAGTGTCAATATGGTCAGCCAACCAGCAATGTCACACAACCCTCTATGATAGCCAACCTGTCAACTGAAAAAGTCAACGTTGTCAATCAACGGTCATAGCAAACAGCAGCAACAGCTAGGTCAACGTAGAAAAGTCAAAGTCAATGTCTTGCCTCTAGAATAGTGCCAGAAAATGTGGATTTGGAATATCGAACTTTTGGGAGAGTTTCAGGTCCTTTTGACCTTGCGTTGACCAAAGTCAATGTTGGTCAAAGTTTGTTGCAGAAACCCTAGACAGAAATAAGAAATGTGCTGTTGCTTGGAATTTCCCACGTGTGGAGAGAAGAGCCACCAAGGTCATCGAACCTGAGATGAGTGAAAATGTCCTCCAACATTGACCAATATATATCCATCATGAGGGTGTGTGACACAACTGCTGGGGCACAAAACGTTAAGGTCGACCTGCACATATCTTGAATAAATTCAAAATAAATGTTCTGCTCATCGGATCAAGATGATCTTTCGATCGATCTTGCACCTCTCCGAAAGAGGAATCCAATAAAAATATTGTTATCTTCATCTGAGCATCACAACATGGAGTTTGTACCTAGTTGTCCAAAATTAACAATGCACTACACGACCTTCACAAATTAACTGCAGAAAAATGTGCGGAAACAAAATCTGAACAAGAGTAAATCATAGACACATCTAACACAACTATTTTTGGACCAATGTCCCCGAAAAAAACCAATGCAGGAAAACCAATGCAACAACTGAAGGTTTATATATTATGAGGTAAATTATGAGTACAAATCTATGATTGTGCAATCTGACAAATTATACAGAGAAATCTGACAAGCAAAATCTAGTGAGACAAATCTCACTTTGCCACAGGAATTCGACACTAACCTACACCCGAAACGCACTGCTCTGCGCAGTGACTTCGTCACCCACGCAGTCTTTGCATCACAATTGAAGTTGCTCTCTGTCTCTGCGCTGGATCTCTCTGCTAGCTGGAAACTGGAATCTTATGGCCTACGGAAACTCCCTCCGAGAACTGGCATTGAGCCTCTATTATCTGTAGAAATTTTTGAATCTTATACTTTATGCAAAAATTATTACTGTTAATCCGGTTATGCTCCTCCTACTTAGATAAGTTATTAACTAAATAGATTCAAGTTAAAATCGAAGCAAAACACATAACAGATCCCTACCAATCCAGATCTAGAATAGGCACATGCATACATTGACAAAGTGACACAATTATTTCTAGAAAAATAGTCCCCGAAAAAACCCAATGTGGGAAAACCGGTCTCTGGCTGCAGGAGGGTTCTATTATTAAGAATATTTCTGAATACACAAGTCCGAGTTCCAGATTTGGAAATCCCGATAGAGAAAATACTAGATCTACAGCTCACTGGCTGATCTAGGGCCAAAATAATGACTGATCCACACCCTTAAATGGGATTTACAAGACTCAGCCAAGATTACGGCCTAGAAACCCCAACTTTGTCCCTGAAAGGCTCTGTGTCATCCTCTGAAGCCCCTAAAAGCCTCTACGTCAGCCTTGGACGTCTTCCAAACCCTCAGCGCTACTCCGGAAGGGACTGCATTACCCCAAACTAGGTGACGCAGTCACTATGCTGCCCCTGAAGTGTCTCTGCATAACCCCTGAGGGTTTCCTGCTGAAAATCACGCTGCCCTTGGAGAGACTGCGTTGTCCTTGATGCTGCTACTACTGCCTTCCTCTACGTTGTCCTTGAGCTGATCTCTGCCTCTTGTGTATTCTAGACCTCGGGATCAGATCATCCCCTTGGCCTAAATTCCCCTCTCTGCAGCTGAAACACTTCTAAGTATTCTTAGCAAACCCTGCCCTAGAATCTCAGCTTAGCTTCAGTTCTCTGCCTCTGTGTGTCTTTACAGATGATCCCAAGCCTTTCCTTTATACTTTTCTCGTTGACAAATCAATGGCCAAGATTAAATCTTTAATCAATGGCTAAGATTAAAAGAAAGCTTGATCCGTGTGACTTAAGACAATTTCATCACATGTTTAATTAAATTCACTTTAATTATTTTATTTTCCTAAGTTTAACTTAGGAAATACATCAAAATAATTAATTAATTTAATATATCCTAAACCAGATGAAATTTCCCAAATCCATTTCTGGGTCTTGTAGATTAGGTGAACTCTAGTCCTTCCGCAAAATTTGGGACCTAGAGCACAACTGATGCTACCCCAAATACACAAAATCTCAACATTATCTCCTCAACAGAAAACTAAACTCCCTCTCAGCTCTGCGCAGTCCCAATGTAGCCTCTGCGTCACTGGCTCTGTGCAGTTGTCTGCGGCTTCTATTGCCCCCTCTGCTATGCACTCTCCGGATAATGAATCCTTCCAACCGGAATAACTGTCGCTCTCTGCAAATATCTCTTGATTAATTTTCTATCTGAGCACTGCTCACTTCAGAATTTCGATCTCTTGATCCTCTCAGTGTGTTTTCCAAATGATCCATCAAATCCTTATAATCTTCTCGTTGAGACTTCAACGACCGAGATTAAATCGTTAATCAAGGACTAAGATTAAATTTTGACTTGATCTCCATCTTCTCTAGATGATTCACACTCTGTTTTATGAATACCCTTTAATTATTTTATTTTCCTAAGTTTAGACGTAGGGTCCCATTAAAAATAATTAATTATTTTAATAAAACACACTCTGAGTGAAATTTTCAAAAACAATTTCTGGGTTATCTAGAATACATGTGCCTAAGCCTCCCTGCAAATTTTGAGGCTTAGAGCACATCCGGTGCTATCCAAATCAACAACAACATGATAGGAGGGTCATCTTCTTCAAGCCCTAAAGATTTCTTGACTCGCCATATTTGGGATGGAAGCTTTGCAATCTCCTTTATAGGAACTTGCATAGTCATTTTTCCTGTAGCAACTCCCACGTCATGTTAGAAAATTAGAAAGGCAGAAATATTCCCTTATATTGATAATTACTTGTGTTATTTTTGTATTCTTATTATCTTCTTTATGTTCTTCTTTTATTTTCTTTTTATCAAGAAATCATCAAATCAAAACATGAAGATCAACAATACCAGATGTAGGCACTCAGCCAAGGCCAAAACCTCTCTCTAGGGGAAAACCTAGTCAAACTCTTCCACTAATCAAATTGAGATAGACCGAGACCTTATACCTGACCAAAAGACCTTCCTCCTGCACCAAGTCAGCCTTCCAATATGATTCATGAACTTGAGTAGTATCTTCTTGTACAATAACTTCAACCCAACAACAATCTGGAATTTTGATCCCCAGCTACTTTAGAATTTCGCCCCATAGCTACTTTAGAATTTCAGCCCAACTATAGTATTGCAATTTTGGTCCTTCCAGCAACCCAAAAACTTCGCACGTGTGAGACAAAGAGAGAAAAATCGACTTCTTATGCTTGACAAAGACTTCCTTCTTCTTCGCTAGGGTTTCTTTCCTTTTCCTTGAATTGCGCACCCTTTTCTGCCTCTGACAACTGCAGATCGAACTTGTTGTGGAAGTGCTCCAAATGAGTCGAGTTGTTGCCCTTTTATAGGGCTGTGTGAGGTTGAATTCCCTTGATGAGGCCGACTTGTCCTACTTTAAGAGCGACTTGGTGGAGGAGGCTTAAATGACTTATTTTATACAAAAATAAATTTGTTTCTTGATTGACAAAGCCCTAGAAGGGTCTTTTACATTATGACATGTACAAGGACACTTTATAAACCCTAGAAGCTTACAATGGAGGCTTTGACCTAAGAACCATTGACCCAAGCATGAAACCCATGCTTTAATAAGTCAATTTCTTTTATAATAAAAAATATTTTTCTTTTTTTTCATTAAGTACAAATTATGAAAACCGACACTAGTTACATTTTTCAAAACTCCCTCTTAACTAGGGAGGTATTCATAATTACCTACATACAAAGGTACATGGAAAATCTCAAATGATATACTCTATGATGAGGCACAACACACACAGTGCTACAGATTAGATACTTGACCAAGGTACTCTAATTGGGTGGGACTAAGGTATACTCAAGCTTTATCCACTTTGTTAAAATTGCGCTACCTGGAATCCTACTCCAGCGACTGATGAGAATTCTTCTACTTGTTAATTACTTAAACAAGTTATTTACTCTTTTCTACGATAAATATTGAATCCCATACAGTACAACCTTCACTTCACAAGCACAAAGCAAGGTTCGTGGCAAAAGGATTTTCACAGAAATAAGGGGTCGATTATGAGGAGGCCTTTGCCCCTGTTGTCACTCAGATTGTACATGCATGGTGCGACAATGACTCAAGGTGGGGCTCTCACTCTGATCCCTGTCCACTCCGTTCTAGCTATCTCCCAACAACAGGTTATGGCGGGTAGTACCTATGGAAGATGGAAATGAAGGACAAGTTGGCAACCAACAAGTCTGGGAGACTTGATTGAATGGCCTAGCCACTTGGTTGATTAAGCAATTTTGTAGAGATTAGATTAAATTACTTGATGAGACCAGTGCATAATGGAGTCAACTTACTTGCTTTATATCAATTAAGGACCAAATGACCAGATGAACAACCACTGCTTGAATGCTTAGCAATCCCTATGTCCTAGGTGAGATACAAGATCTTAGTTTATTTTAATTATATGCCTATTCTAGGTGTATCATTCATCTTACCTATTTTGAAGCTAGTCTCTAGAGCAGGTTGTGAGAACGAGGCCAAGGGGAAGCAAGCAAAGGCTTGATTAACGATACCCCCCCTTAGGTACTAACCCCCGGTGCCTTCGACGCTGCAGAGACTGTGGCTTTAATGACTGCAAAGTCACTGTGTTAACCACTAAAGAGGTGCTAGGCTCCTCAAATTAGATGAGAAAGGTGGTCTTATTATCTATCAACCAAGTGTGAAAATTTCAATCTATCACAACAATTGGAAATTATTTTCCTAATTGCTAATTTATTTTGCAAATTATTTGCATTTTGCTACGACAAATATCAAATAATTCACACTGTTATTTTCACAAATAAACTATAGAAGAAAAATAGCGCTGGAGACCGAGAAAATCTAGCACTCACACACATAAAAATATGAGAATTAATTTTGGACAAATGTCCTCGGAAAAACCCAACTTGGGAAAACCGGTGTAGCAGCTGAGGGTTTTATTATTATGCAGCAGTGAAATTTAAGTACAATCTATGGATGCCCAACTGGAAATCCAAACAACAAGTAAATATGGCCAAAATTATCTAAGGGAGTTTCCCTTTCTCCACAAGCAACCCCGTCACAACTCTACCTCAGAAAACTCGCCCTCCTGGACACTCTGTGTTAGATTCTGCGTAGTGCTTGCGCAAACCCTTAGATGTCTAGCCTGGAACTGCCTCTAATAAATTTGTTTTTCCTGTCTCTGCTGAGGAAACTAATTCTCCGACCTTCTGGAAGACTTTCCCAGCCTCTGGAAGCTGAATTGAATTTTCCTCTAGCCAAATCGAATTGCTCTTCTAAAGCAACTACGCAGTCCTCTGCACTACCTCACTAGGAATAACTCGGCCTCTTGTTGTTGCCTCTCTGGATCTGGAAAACTTCCTTCGGATCACTGTCCCTGGTCGTTACTGACTCTGCTTCCTCATTGAAGCTCGAATTCTCCAACAAATGATTGTTGCTACTTTGGAAAATCAAATTCTCCAAGTGTCTCTGGTGTATTCTCCAAGTGCCCATCGACTTCTTATAATCCTCTGTTGAAGCACCAACAACAAAGATTAAAACTTAATCAAGGGCTAGGATCATATCAAAGTCGATCCATGTGAATCACTAGAGAATTCTCACCTTGACTTAATTAATTCTTATTAATTAACCATATTCCCTAAGTCTAGACTTAGGAAATATTTAAAAATTGGTTAATATATTAATTAAGTCATCTCTAGGTGGAATTTCCAGAAACAATTTATGGGTTTGGGATATCTCATGTATTCTAGCCTCTCCACCAAGTTTCATGACTAGAACACGTTCGATGCTACAAAAACTAACACTCCCTCTTAGAGACGATTGTGTTCTAGTGTTGCACACATGTTGTTACAACACCCTATCTTTGTATCATCCTCTGTCACGTTGCTGATGTTTGGCCATACTGCCCACCAACCATTGCGCAACTTTGATGTTGCATCCGTGTTGCTGCTAACCCTGCTATATTGCTGCCAACATTGCATTTGCAGTGCAACTCCCTCTCATCTGTTGTTGCTGCAACTGTAACATCCGCAACTGATAAGCATTCTAAATACTGAATCAACTGTCTTCTGTATGATGCATTTGTTTCCCGAGTTTGCACTGTCACGAAGATTCTGTGCTGCTTCTAACTCTGCACTGTGCCACTAGGTACTGCGCTCCCCAGTACCTAACTGCTACTAGTCTGCAACTGTCACTCTGGTACTGACTCCATCAATTGCCACTAATCCATCCTACTACTAAATACTTTGGGCCCTCGTAACCAGGTAATGTTCCAAGAGGTGGAATCCTCAATGGACCCTGCCCATCTCTATAGTTGTCTGGAGCTACAGCACCAAATCACCCCACCTCACTCCCTGAGGTAAATCTGCGAACATAGCAAACTCTTCCTCTAGTCTAGAGGAAAACTTGTCTATTTCCGCAGACGCTGCCTGCTCGTCCTGCTTCTCTTGCTTGTCCTTCTTCCTGAGAGGACATTGTGTACTATAATGGCAAAATCGCCACACCTGAAGCAATTGACCTTTGATAAGTCCTTCTTCTTCTTCTTCTTCTTCTGCTCTCCCTGCCCCTGACTATGACCCTTCGATGTTAGGGCAACATTCTCCTCCTCCTTCACACCCTTCGATCCACTGCCATTGATGGAGCTCTTAAGAAAAGCTCACCTCAAGTCCTCTTGCTGTAAATCAACCCACATCCTGTCCCATCTCGGTAGCGTGTCTCTGCCTAATATACTTTGGCCGAAGACTTGCCAATCCTCAGAGATGTTGTTTAGTGCCAACCATACAATATCTGATGGTTGAGGTGTTTCCCCAATAGCTGCAATTTGATCTCGTCCTTCTTGAATCCTACTGAGGAAGGAATCTATGCCTTTTCCCTTCTGTATCCTGATGCATCTCATCTTTTCTTCCAAGAACATCTTTCACTGCTCGGAAGTACCGTGATATAGTGTGGAGAGAGCATTCCACATCTTTTTGGCCATTCCCTTGGCCGATATATGTGAGACTATATGATCTCGGACTCCATCCAAGATCAACTGCTTCGCCCTCACCATCTCCTTCCTATATCCTTTGAGCTGATCTGCATCCTGGGGAACTGCCACCACATTATCTATGTAGGTTTTCAGGTCATATTTATCTAGAAGGAAGGACATCCTAGCCTTCAAGATGACATAGTTGGAAGCTCCATCCAACTTATCTTGATCTCTAGTCCCTCCTGTGGCCATATATGAATCTAATTTGGAAACTCCCTCTTTCATCTGCTCGACTGCTACTCTACTACTCGCACTCCCTCCTGGAATGTGCAGTTATGCTAGCTTCTACTGCCACCTACAACTGGGAAAATCAGATTGCTTGACTAGAAACCCTCTAAGAGAAATCTCCCTCTGTGTGTGCAATTTATCATCCACCCGATGTTGATTCTGCTGCTGCAAAACCATCTATGTCCAACCAGAAAATTGCTTAGCAAAAATCTAAGCTCCTGTTGCTCCCTCTGACTACTGGAATCACTATCCCGGGCAATTCGACTTTTCTGCAACCCTGCAACTAGAAATTTAACTTTTGTCCCAGTAATTCAGCCTGCTTGTCAAGGAACTGTGCAACCTCTAAGAATTTCGTCCTACTGCTCCCTTTGAGCAGGAAAATTGTTTCATTCACTTCTGAGCTTCTTGGCTGATCACTCACGCTCTAATACCATGTGAAATTTCAATTTATCACAACAACTAGAAATTATTTTCCTAATTGTTAATTTGTTTAACAATTTATTTGCTATTTGCTATGGAAAATATCAAATAATTCGCATTGTGATTTTCAAAAATAAACTACAGAAGAAAAAAACTATTGGAAACTAAGAAAATCAAGCACACACACGCATAAAAATATGACAAATATTTTTGGACAAATGTCCCCGAAAAAACCCTGTTGAGTTTTCTTGAGTGTTAGGGTAGCATCGGATGTGCTCTAGCTCCCAAAATTTGTGGAGGGACTAAAGTACATGAGATCTCCAAGACCCAGAAAGGGATTTGGGAAATTCCATCCAGTTTGGGAGATAATTAATTACTTCATATTTTTAATTAAGGACCCCAAGTCTAACTTAGGAAAATTAAAGTATTATAGGTAATTAATTAAAACATGTGATGGAAATGACTTAAGTCACATGGATCAAGCTTTCTTAAAATCTTAGCCATCGATTCAAGATTAGATCATGGCTGTTGGTTTCCCAACAAGAAAGTATAAAGGAGAGACTTGGGATTAGTTTGAGAACACACACATGGAGGCAGGGCACTGAGACGAAGCTGTAATTCTAGGGCGGGTTTGCTAAGAATTTTCAGAAGTGTTTCAACTGCGGAGAGGGGTAGTATTGTCTAAGGGGATGATCTGATCCCAGTGCTAAGAATCAGCAAGTGGCAACAACCAAGAGCAGCACAAAGAAACAGGGGCAGCAGCAGCAGCTACGCAACAGCTGCATAATGCAGAGGGCTTTAGCCACTACGTAGGCCCATAAAGGGCAGAGTTGAGCCAACAAGAGACCTCCAGGGTTACACAGAGGCCATCCAGGGCAGCGTAGGGACTACGTCACCCAGTCTGGGGTTACGCAGCGCTCTCTAGGCCAGCATAGAAGCACGCAGAGGCTAGCAGGGTTGACGCAGGGGCTTCAGGGAAAGCGCTAGGGTTTCTAGAGGCAGAAATTGGCTGAGTCTTGTAAATCCTGGTTGAGGGTGTGTATCAGTCAAAGTTTCAGTCTCCGAAATAGCAGGTTAATTGCAGATCTATTTTTTTCTCTGTCGGGTTAACTAATAAGTTGCCCATATTTGCTGTATTCAAAAACTACTTAATAATATAAACCCTCCAGCAGCGAGAAGACCAGTTTCCTTGCATTGGGTTTTTCTGGGGATAGTTGTCCAGAAAATGTCGTGTGTCACTTTGTCTATGTGCATGTATCTTTGCTTAGATCTGAATCTGTGAAAGTCTGTTATGTATTTACTTCAATATTAATCTGATTTCACATTAGTAACTTGATTATAGTAGAAGTATAACCAGATTTAACATTAGGGTTTCTGCATAAAGTAATATTCAGAAATTTTCACATGGTATCAGAGCGATTGCAGATCTAGTAGGATCACCAGCAGAAGACTGAAGAATCCTTGCTGCAGAAAGCAACAAAGAAAGCAGCAACAGCCATAGAAAGCCGGACTAGAAGGGACAGCGCAACAATAGAGAGAGCAGAGCCACGCAGAGGCCAGAGTGACGCAGTCCAATGTAGTCTCCACGCAGACCCACATACTTACTGCGCAGAGGCAACGCAGAGACAACGCTGGGACTGTCTGCTCACGCAGAGGGCAGCTAGGGTGACGCATATCTGAAGTCGTTGTTGTTTCAGAGTACCGAAATCAGTGCTGTAGAGCTTCAGAAGTTGCTGGTGGGGTTAAAGATTCAAAATGTATCCTAATCACTAGGTGACAAAGAGCGGGAGGAGAACAACTTCTTAGAGGGTTTCCAGCCAAAGAAATCTGTAGATCGATCAGAGGATCGAAGAGAGTTGATTCGTTTGATTTGGCAGACTTCCAAGAGAGGAGGTCAGTTGTCAGAGGGAGCAAAGGGTGCCTGTTTCGCCAAGGACCTTAGATCCAAATCTCTAGCATAGAGAAGAGGAGTTTCGACAGATTTACTGAGCAGATGGCTCCTCACAGACTACGTGATCAGGATAGGTTGGACGGTCTGTCCAACTTTGCAGTCTGGAAGGTCAGAATCCTCGTAGTTATGGAGGCATACGGTCGAAGGGACCATGTAGAAAAAGTCTTGGCCACGCCAACCGATGTTGCTCTCCTAGCGAAGCATGAGGAAGCTGCGGCACATGCCAAACGCTTCATAATGGATGGGGTTAAGGATCATATAGTTCCACATATAACTGACATGAAAACGACTTAAGAGATGTGGAAAGCCTTAATTGCCCTATATGAGGGAAAATCCGTCCAGAGGAGAATGCTTATGGAGAATCAGCTGCGGTCATTAATGATGGCCAAGGGAGAAGAAATCGAGCCCTTCCTTTTCAGATTACAGGCGATTAGAGATTAGTTGTCTGCCATGGGGGCAAAGGTGGAGGATGATGTGATGGTAAGAACTGCACCCAATGCAGTCACAGAGCACTGGAAAATTTTTGTCCAAAGTGTCTTGGGCAGAGTGGACCTTCCCAACTTGGAAAGTATGTGGGCAATCCTTTGTCCATAAGAACTCCGCTGATTCACCAAGAGGCAGTAGAGCACGGGGTCTAGTAAGGTGAAGAAGGAAGAAGAAGAAGATGCAGCCTTGGCATCAAAGAAGTAGCAAGGGAAGAAAAAGCGTGATCTATCTAAGATCAAGTGTTTCCAGTGCGGTGAACTAGGACATTTCGCCAGCAATTGTCCACAGAGGAAGAAGGACAAGGAAGATTCTACTTCCAAGGCTGCTGTGGTGGACGATGGTTCAGAAGATGACGTAGCCATGAGCACTCATGAACAACGAAAGTGGGGTGACATGGATTTGTAGAGCAGCTACAGAGTACTAGTGGGATCCTTGAGCAGCTCATCTCTTGGATCACATCCGAGCTGCGGGAGCCTTAAGACAGTAGCGGGACGAGTGGAGTAGTGGGTGTAGAGAATCACGGATGGAGTAGAGGCAGAGCTGAAGGCTGAAGGGAGCAACGCAGTGCAGATGTAGCAACAACATAGTAGCAACAACGCAGGGGCTGATGTGACTTCAGCAGCGCAGAGCAGAGATGCAGCAACGTAGAGGCTTCAAGAGGACAACACAGCACAACAACAGCATGGGAGATTTCAGTGCAGGGGCTGATGTGACTTCAGCAACATAGTGAAGGTCTGCTTACGCAGTGCAGAGCTGTAGCTGTGTAGCTGTCTCCAAATGTCAGTAGAGATCAACAACCTATGGAGCTTCAGTGATGAGGATGTAGGCCAACTGACTTGTCTGTCAAAGATTGGGCAGGAGCTTCAATTGTTTCTCTCAGCAACTGAAGTTGCAATGCAACAGTTGGCAGCACGATGCAACAGATTGAGAGGGAGTTGCAGTACAGATGTGGCAGTGGTGGTGGCAGCGTCATGGGCAGCAGTCCGGGAGAGCAACAATAGCGCAGTGATGACGGGAAGCAGGTCCAACATGAGCACAGAGACCCACACTAGAGATCAGTGCAGAGCTTCGGGGTGAACCAGCATTGTACTAGAGCACATTCCTTGCTAAGAGGGAGTGTTGAGTTTTCTTGAGTGTTGGGGTAGCATCAGATGTGCTCTAGCTCCCAAAATTTGTGGAGGGACTAGAGTACATGAGGTCTCCAAGTCTCAGAAACGGATTTGGGAAATTCCATCCAGTTTGAGAGATAATTAATTAATTAATATTTTTAATTAAGGACCGTAAGTCTAACTTAGGAAAATTAAAGTATTAAAGGTAATTAATTAAACATGTGATGGAAATGACTTAAGTCACACAGATCAAGCTTTCTTTTAATCTTAGCCATTGTTTCAAGATTAGATCATGGTCGTTGGTTTCCCAACGAGAAAGTATAAAGGAAAGGCTCGGGGTCAGTTGGAGAACACACATACGGAGGCAAAGCACTGAGACTAAGCTGTAATTCTAGGGCAGGTTTGCTAAGAATTTTCAAAAGTGTTTCAGCTGCAGAGAGGGTTAGTATAGGCTAAGGGGATGATCTGATCCCAGTGCCAAGAATTAGCAAGAGGCAAAGAGGCAGTGACCAAGAGCAACCCAGAGAAGCAGGGGTAGCAGCAGCAGCAGCTACGCAATAGCTGCGCAGCGCAGAGGGCTTCAGCTGCTATGCAGGTGCTACGCAGGCCTAGAAAGGGCAGCGCTGAGCCAACAGGAGACCTCCACGGTGATGCAAAGGCCATCCAGGGCAACATAGGGATTGCGTCACCCAGTCTGGGGTTACGCAGCCCTCTCCAGGCCAACGCAGAGGCTAGCAGAGCTGACATAGGGGCTTCAGGGGCAGCACTGGGGTTTCTAGAGGCAAAAATTGGTTGAGTCCTATAAATCCCGTTTGAGGGTGTGGATCAGTCAAAGTTTCAGTCTCCAAAACAACAAGTTAGTTGCAGATCTATTTTTTTCTCTCTCGGGTTAACCAGTAAGGTGCCTAGATTTGCTGTATTCAGAAACTACTTAATAATATAAACCCTCTAGCAGCAAGAAGACTAGTTTTCCCGCATTGGGTTTTTTCAGGGACAATTGTCCAGAAAATCTTGTGTGTCACTTTGTCTATGTGCATGTATCTTTGCTTAGATCTAAATCGGTGAAAGTATGTTATGTGTTTACTTCGATATTAATCTGATTTCAGCATTAATAACTTGATTAAAGTAGGAAAAGTATAACTAAATTTAACAATAGTGTTTCTGCGTAAAGTAATTTTCAGAATTTTTCACAAACCCAACCTGGGAAAACCAGTGCAGCCGCTGAGGCTTTTATTATTATGCACCAACAAAATCTGAGTACAATCTATGGATGCCCAATTGGCAATCTAAAAAGAAAGTAAACTTGGCCAAAATTATCTAAGGGAATTTCCCTTCTTCCACAAGCAACCTTGACACAACTTTACCTCAGAAAACTCGTCCTCCTAGACCCTCTACATCAGCTTCTGCATAGTGCTTGCGCAGACCCTTGGACGTTTAGGCTGGAACTGCCTCTGATCAAGTCGTTTTTCCTGTCTCTGATGAGGAAACTAATTCTACGACATTCTGGAAGACTTTCCTAGGCTCTGGAAGCTGAATTGAATTTTCCTCTAGCAAAATCGAACTGCTCTTCTGAAGCAACTATGCAGTCTTTTGCACTACCTCACTGGGAATAACTCGGCCTCTTGTTGTTGCCTCTTCGGATCTGGAAAACTTCCTCTGGATCATTGTCCCTGCCCCTCACTAACTCTGCTTCCTCACTGAAGCTCAAACTCTCCCGCAACTGAGTGCTACTACTCTGGAAAATCGAATTCTCCAAGTGTCTCTGGTGTATTCTCCAAGTGCCCATCGACTTCTTATAATCCTCTGTTGGAGCACCAACTGTTGAGATTTTGGGGTTGCATCAGATGTGCTCTAGCTCCGAAACTTTGTGGAGGGGCTGGAACATATGAGATCTCCAAGACCTAGAAAGCGTTTGGAGAAATTCCATTTGGTGTAAAAGTTATTCAAATAATTAAATTTTTTAATGGGGACCCTAAGTCTAACTTAGGGAAATTAAAAAAATAAAGTGAATTAATTTACACGTGATGAGAACATTCTAATTGACATGGATCAAACTACTTCTAATCTTAGCTGTTGATTAGAGATTAGATCACAACTGTTGATGTGTTAACGAGAAAAGTATAAAGGAAGGGCTTGGGGTCAGTTGGAGGATACAACAAAGTCTAAGAGATTGAATTCTTCTGACGGAGTAGTGCTTGGACGAAGATCAGATCTGAGTGACTCAGAGAAGCAGTGAGGGGCAAATGCAGTGATTGGTTAGGAGGGGGAAGAGTACAACGCAGAGCAAGGACAACAAAGACACAATGGAGGCAACGCAACCATCAAAGGGTGTGACGCAATCCCTCAAAAGGGTGACACAAGCCCACGCTGGGCTCATGTAGGGGCAACGCGGTGTCTCCAAGGAAAGTCTGAAATTCTGTTGGAGACTGGGGTTTCAGAGCCGGCAGGGCTGAAACCAGACTCTGGAGAATTAGATTCATGCAGAGCTAGGATGACACAGTCTCTCAGCCAGGGCCACACAACCTTACGCAGTGGCAGTGCAGAGCCAGTAGGGGTTTCACCAGTTGCTCATCCGGATTAGCCAGGACTTGCGAGAGTGAGGTATATCTCACATTTTTCTTTGTAGCAGAGGATTTATCTATTGGGTGAGCCAGTTTATGGCACCCTAGATGTACTCAGAAACTGCTGCTTAATAATAATAAACCCTCATATTTGCTGCACTAGTTTTCCCGCATTGTGTTTTTATGGGGAAATTTGTCCGAAAAATCTGTGTCCTTTGTCATATGTGCATGATGTTCAGTAAATGATTTGCATTTGTGTAGGCTGCTAGTTGTGTTTACTTCGAAGTTTTTCTGAATACTTTAGTTAAATAACTTGTTTAATATAAATCAAGTAGGAGAAGTAAATCAATATTTAGCAGTAGGATTTTTGTGCTCAGAAAGTTTCACATGGTATCAGAGTATTACAGATCAAGCTGAACCATCAGCAAAGGGGTTGAAGGTATTTGCTGCAGGAAGGGCAGCTGAAGCAACACAAATCCGAAAGAAGGCAGCACAACACCAGAGGGACAACATAGCTCTAGAAAGGTGATGCAGAGCCAGTTTGCTCACGCAAAGGCTGTCGCAACACCAGGAGAGGGATGTTGAGCCAGTCTGCTGACACAGCACTAGGAGGGTGACACAGTCAAAGAGGGAGTGATGTTGTGCAGTTTTCCGGGGCTGGAAGTCCAGTTCTGGTCTTCAGAAGTTGCTAGTGAGGCATCGGTTCTGTCAGTGCAGAACATTGCCTAGAAAAGGTGACAAAGTGAGGAAAACAGTCTCTCAGCAGATTTGTGCGAAATAAATCTGAGATTCGATCAGGAGGGTGATCGTAGAGGATTGATTTAGTAGATTTGGCGGAGGATTTCCGAAAGGGAAATCAGTTGTCAGAGGGAGTAGCTACTCTAGAGGGTTTCTATCGCCAAGAAACCCAGATCCGATCTTCTGTTGAGTGCAGTAGCAGTAGAAGGGAGAAGAGTACCCGCTTCAACAGATTTTGAGCAGAGATGGCCCCGTAAGGATTGTCTGATTAGGATAGGTTGGATGGTGTGTCCAACTTTGTGATCTGGAAGGCTAGAATCCTGACAGTCCTGGAGGAGTACGGTATCAGAGAGCACGCAGAAAATGTCTTAGCTGTGCCGACCGATGCGGACGCTCTAAAGAAGTTCAATGAGAATCAGGCACGGGAAAAACGCTTGATCATGGATGGGGTGAAGGATCACGTGGTCCCACATGTTGCTAAGAAGAGGACGACACATGTGATGTGGACAACTTTGACCACGTTGTATCAAGGCAGCTCCGTCCAATGGAAGATGCTTCTAGAGAAAAAGATGAGGATGTTCCAGATGCGTAAGGGAGAAGAGATCGATCCATTCCTCTCCAGATTGCAGACGATCCGAGATTAGTTGATTGCCATGGGGGCAACTTCGGATGAAGGGCTCTTGGTAAGGACTGCCCAGAATGCTGTCACTGATGAATGGGAGACCTTTGTCCAAAGAATTTTGGGCAGAGCACAACTCCCTAATTGGGGTGACATGTGGGCTATCCTTTGACAAGAGGAGATACAGAGGGTGACAAAGAAGGAATTCAGCAGCAAAAGTGGCAAGGTGAAGAAGGAGGAGAAGGAGGATGCGGCCCTAGCATCAAAGGGACAACAACAGCAAGGGAAGAAGAAGAAGGACCTATCCAAGGTCTGGTGCTTTAGATGTGGCGAACTTGGACACTTCGCCAACACTTGTCCTAAGAGGAAGGACAAGGAATCTTCAAATTCCAAGGCAGTAGTAGCTAGAGGGGACCGTGGTAGTGAGGATGATGTGGTGATGAGTGCTCATGTGCCTCGAGAGAAAATGTGGGGCGATATTGATCTGTAGAGTAGCTAGAGATAGGGAGGTAGGATCCTTGAGGTTGTAATATTCCCAATTAGCAGCAGCTAATTGGCAATATTAATTTTGCTTAGATTTTTCTTTTCTAATGTTCAACCATAAATAAAAGGGTGTTGGGACCCATAACTCAACTTAGGAGAAATAATCTTCCTAAAGTCACTTAACCAACATGATGTTTCCAGCGTGGGGCCCACGGGGACGAAGTGATAGCGTAGGGAAAGGGACAGTGTAGGGGTAGCGTGGGCCAGGCAGCCAAGTGGTAGCATGGGCTAGGACAACGCAGAGTAGGCAAGGCAGCGTGGCAAAGGAGGATAGCACAACGCAGTGGGGCCCAAGGGATTGTTAGGGTCTCAAGCAATGTTGCATGAAGCGGGGACGAAGCGGGGACGTTTTTTGGAAGCGGGGACGCAGAAGCGTCATTTTCCGAAAATTTAGGAAGCGAAGCGTTTCGGAAGCGTCTAGTATATATATATATTTTTTTTATATTTTTTTGCATTTATATTCAAAACAACAATCCCAAATACCATATTAGTTGTAGAAGACATGAAAACATGCATATTCTTACATAAATCAAGATAGATATGACATCCATGATTCCATTGTACATCAATAATTAATTATTCGAGCATCATAAATCTAGAATCTAGATTCTAGATCCTAGCAATTGCAAACATACATCAAATAATTAAGTATGAATCATGATAAAACATTTAAGCATGCTGCATACTATAAAACATAACACATTTAAGCATACTATAAAACATAAATGATAAACATAAAAGTTAAAAGTTAAAACATTTAAGCATGATAAAAATTTAAAACATTTAAGGCTTTAAGCATACTATAAATTTTAAAACATAAAACATTTAAAAATTAAGCATACTATAAAACATAAATGATAAACATAAAGCATTTAACCATATTATAAAACATAAAGCATATTATAAGTGTTAAAGCGAGCAACTGTCAACATTAGTCATGTCCAAAATTCAAATAATAATGTTTACAAAATAGGCCACTTGGCCACCACCAACACAAAAAAGTTCAAATTAACAACAAGCCTACAAGTGTAATGATAATCTATGACAAAAGCAGTAAAGTGTGCACTGTGAACACTGAAAATATCTACTCATCTCTCCTCCTTCCACCACGAACAGTACGTGATGGTGCGCCTCTATGTGGTGGCAATGAAGAAGATGGTGGCTGTGGAAGCCGTGGCAATGGCACTACAGTTGCTGAAGACGAAGCCCCTGCTGTTGAACCATGGGACCTAGGAACCAAGGCACTAGTGGGGGGTGGCATGTCAACTCGATCTTCATCATCATGGATAAGAGCATCCTCTAATTGCTCTAATCGCAACACTCCATCCTCCAAATTGCTCTCCTTTGGATGCTTGTCCCAAACAATAAGGTCTTTGTTGCTCTTTGCATCATCACAGTAATGGGACAACAATCTCAAGTTGTAATGAACATAAACCAAGCTCTCTGCCCGGTCTAAACTCAACCTGTTCCTTTTAACACTGCGGATGAAAGAATAAGAGCTCCAACACCTCTCTGCAGAAGAAGTGTTTACCACCTGTGATAGCACCCGCAATGCCAAATTCTGTAGAAGTGGAGTAGCACCGCTATGCATGTTCCACCACTCAATAGAAGAAAAACTCTCTCGATCTCTAATAGCATGCATGCTCCCAAATGGACCAGTGGAAAGTGTATAGCTGCTCAACTGTTTCCGTACCATGTGTGCCTCATCCTCATCAGGGACTAATTTATCCAGTGCAAACATATATTTTTATAGGACCTCTGGATCTAGGTGTGGTTTTCTCCTGCTCGCCCCCCCGGGTGCTGTTGTAGAAAGCCATGATGGACTATAATATTTAGGTGTCAATACATATGCTAATGCATGCAATGGAATATTTAGCATATCCCATCGCTTTACCACCTCTGCATGAATATATTTGTACAAGGTGGTATCTCTAGGCTCAACAATGTCTTTAATCTGCCCCAACATGTTATCCATTTGCTCATACACCTCCCCAATTATTGGCTTATCTGAATCGCCAAACTTGATCATGTAATAAATTGGTTTGGTGAATTGCAAAACATATTTAACCTATGACCAAAAGAACATGTCAAGAATAGTGTCCTTTGCTGCATTAGCACCATCTCTATCAGTGTTAATCTCCTCCCATGATTCAGCGGTGACCATATTAGTTAGAGCTTGTCTCACCTTCACTAGCCGCCTAAAGGTGAGGTAATAACTTGCAAATCTGGTTTTTGTAAGTTTAAGCAACTGCAACTTGGAGTAAGTGCCATAGAAGTAGTTTACCCTTGTATGCCCTGTGATAAATTTAATGAGATTCTTCCCTCTCTTGTAAAGCTCATTAATCCACCCACATTCTTTATGCTTCACAATATCATGCATCAAAAGGTTCAATGTGTGCACCAAGCACCCAGACCAAAATATGTGTGGATAAGTACGCTCAATAATTTTACTTGCTCCCTTACAATTTGCTGCATTATCTGTGATCACTTGAACCACTTTGCTAGGACCAACATCTCTGATTGATTGCAATAGGAGATCTGCAATGTTTTGGGAAGTTGCACTGACAGAGGAGGAATCATGACATGCACTAAACACTGAACCAGTAGCAGAAACACCAAGAACATTTATCAAATGTTGGTTTCTGATATTTGTCCACCCATCTGATACAATGGATACCCCACTATCTACCCACTCATTTGTAAAACGTGTCAAAGCTGCTTGAACCTTTCCTTTTTCTCTTTCTAATAACACTGCTCTAGCTTTCTCATAGTTGGGGGACTTGTATCCTTTTGGGGCTTCATTGATGCCCTTTACCATTTCATGCCAATAGGGAGAGCGAAGCACATTGAATGGTACACCACAAGCACAAAGAAATCGGACTATCTTTCCATCCACATCATCCCTCCCAGCAACATTAAAGAAATCTGCTATAGTTTTTTTACCTCCAGAACTTGCAGAACCACCATGACCAGATGAGCTACCAAATCTAGAGTTTGCACTTGAGTCAGATTGAGTTTTTTGTTTTTTATTTTTTTGTTGTGCAGCCTCCTCTATTTGGATGTATTTTCTTCTTTGTTCAGCTGAAACCTTGGGGCAAATTGCTATCCCCACAGCACCCTTTTTTTCATCACTGTCCATCACCCCACAAAGATGCCTCCTCACACGGGTATATGAACCGCTATATGGTTTTCCTCAATGACAACCATGAGAGCACAAAAACTTGTAGCTTCCACCACCTTTTCCCCCTTCAAGTTTGGTCACATAGTTCCACAAGGGTGTCAATGCAGCTTTCCCATCTTGTGATTCAATGTTTTCATCATCTTCTTCCTCTTCAAAGCCTTCCTCCTCATCATACATTGGGTCATTCATATGGTAACCACTTTCCTCTTCTTCTTCATGTTCCCCTCTTCTATTTCTACTCCCCTTTACCATCATCAAAACCAAGAGGGGAATGATACATAGAACCCAAAGAAACATCATCTTTGAGTATGAATATAGATGGTGGGCAACCTGCAAATAAATGTACAAGAAGAAAGAATGGGAAAGTGTAGGAGAGGGAGGAGAGAAAATACAAAAAACAATGACAAAAAAAATGAGAGTTTGGGGTTTGCACTTACCTCTTTAGATCTTGTAGATAGAAGCCCTTCTTTACTCCTCCAAGCTCCTCCTCCTTCACTCCTCCAAGCTTTCCTCAACTCTCTCTTCTCCAAGCTCTCTTCTCCTCTCTTTCTCTTCTCTTCTCCAAGCTCTCTTCTCCTCTCTTCTCCAAGCTCTCAAAAAACATAAGTGAGCAAATAAGATGAATAATAGAGCTTATAAGCTTTTCATTTCATCCCTAACCCTAAGCTAACTCACTAACTAACCAAGCTAACACAAAAAATCAAAAAAAAAAAAAAAAAAAAGCGCTTTTTTTAAGTGTCATAATCGGATCCGTACGCCGCGGTACGGAACCGTTCGCGATCCGTACGGATCCGTACCGGAACCGCGGCGGTTCCGTACAGCGATCCACCGTACGAACCGCGGATCCACTGTACGGAACCGCGATTCCTTGCGTACGGATCCGATTTGGCAGGAATCGTAAATTTTTTTAGGAACCGCGGTTCCGATTTTCGGAACCGCGGTTCCGGGTACGGATCCCGTACGGTTCCGTACGGGACGCGGTTCCTGCCTTGGAGCCGGGGGGGGGGGGGGCGTTTCCTGCAACATTGGTCTCAAGCATAAAAGGGAGTCAGGGCCCAACGTCTCATTCATTCTATCGCTAGTAACAATATTTACGGCTCTAACAAATTTTGAGCACGCTTCTGTTGTTTAACTAAGTACGCAAGTCTTGTTCGGCGCTCTGGTGTCTCCCGGGCGGAGATCCCAACCTCGGTAACAGGGGACTTCGAGTGCCGCTCGGGGAGAGCTTTACCTTCGGTTTCGGACGACGCGAGAGCCATTCATCCGGGGAGTTGTGCGGTCATCGGGCAATGTAGTTACTCGAAGATTGCGGGTCTTGGAAAGCTGCGAGGTAAGGAGATTCGGGGAAGTTCGGTTCGGGAGAAGTGTGAGGGGGATGTGGCAACGTCCTGGTTGTATTTTGGAGCAGTGAGAGGCCAACATTTCCAACCATTCATTTCAGAGGCCAGCGTACTCACCGGGAGTGTGTAATTTTCCCAAGGGGTTCAAATTCCGGGATCAGCCTTTCCGAAATTACTTCCTGGGTTTTTCCAGGTTTTGGGAGGAGAGTTCATAGCCGGAGTTTCGGAATTTTCTGAGCAGGGGAACAGGCCCAAAGAGCAGCTCCATTCCAGCTAGAAGCAACACTTTCCAACAGTAGCAATAGCTTAGGGAGTTACGCTGTCACTAGGAGAAGCAGCCATCCATAGCAGGGTTTGGAGAGATATCTTAGTTTGCCTTGAGCAAGCCAAGGTGCCATCATTCTGATCACCTTATTGTACTCATTCCCTATTTGCAGATATATAATAAAATGACTCAGCTTTTCTGAAATGTTTGCAGTGATTTTTATGGTGCATCGCTATTCGCTGTAGTTTTTGTTTATGTTGCTTTGTATTGTTGTTTATTTCCTATTTGGAATATTACAGTGGTATCAAAGCTTATAGAATTGTCTTAGCCTGTGGAGCAGATCAGTCTATGACACTTGGAGATAAAGAATACATCACCTACCGCAAGTAGTGGTACAAGAGCAAAGAGCGGAGGCTCGAGCCCACATTTGGTGAAGGGCACTGCGTTCCAGTAGAGGACGCAAAGGAGGAAGCACCCATGGTAGATGAAGTAGATGACGAGAAGGAGTTCGGTAATCTCCTCTTGAAGTCTGTACAAGAACTCTCCAGAAAAATAGAGGAGATGGGTCAGAAAATTGTTGGGGAGAATAGGCAACGTGAGACCCCAAGGGGATTCCACATCGGGGAAGAGTCCGACACTTCTCATCATGCGGGGAGCGGAGCAACACATCGGGTGGTACTCGCACTCCCCCCGTTCCACTATGCACCCACATTCTTCGAAATTGCGGTACGGGAACGGGAGGACCCTAGGAGCCAGAGATGGCTCATTACGGGGATTATTTTGCTGAATATTAATCATATGGGCGAGATTTTGGAGAAGCCCTCACTTTCCACAATTTCTGCCAGCTGAAGAACAACAACAGACCCCGCAACCAAAATAGAGGAGGTGGGTACAAGCAGGGAGGTGAACTGCAACGTACCATGGGCAGATTTTTCTTGCCAACATATGACGGTGTTGAGATTTTGTGTATTTGGGGTAGCATCAGTTGTGCTCTAGGTCCCAAATTTTGAGGAAGGACTAGAGTTCACCTGATCTACAAGACCCATAAATGGATTTGGGAAATTTCATCTGGTTTAGGAGATATTAAATTAATTAATTATTTTAATATATTTCCTAAGTTAAAACTTAGGAAAATAAAATAATTAAAGTGAATTTAATTAAACATGTGATGAAATTGTCTTAAGTCACACAGATCAAGCTTTCTTTTCAATCTTAGCCATTGATTCAAGATCTGATCATGGTCGTTGATTTGTCAACGAGAAAAGTATAAAGGAAAGGCTTGGGGTCATTTGTAAGACACACAGAAGCAGAGCACTGAAACTAAGCTAAGATTCTAGGGCAGGGTTGGCTAAGAATACTCAAAAGTGTTTCAGCTGCGGAGAGGCGAATTTAGACCAAGGGGATGATCTGATCCCGGGGTCTAGAATACACAAGAAGCAGAGAAGAGATCAGCTCAAGGAGCGCAAAGGAAAGCAACAACAAGAAGGACAGTGTAATTTTCAGGCAACCCTTCAGGGGTTACGCAGAGACCCTTCAGGGGCAGCGTAGTGACTGCGTCACCCATTGTGGGGTAACGCAGTCCCTTCTGGAGCAGCGCTGAGAGTTTGAAGGCCATCCAAGGTTGAAGTAGAGGCTTTCAGGGGCTTCAGAGGCTAACGCAGTGCATTTCAGGGACAACGCTGGGGTTTCTAGGCTTAGATCTGACTGAGTTCTGTAAATCCCGTTTGAGGGTGTGGATCAGTCAATATTTTTGGTCCTAGATCAGCCAGGAGCTGTAGATCTAGAGTTTTCTCTGTAGGGTTTTCCAGATCTGGAACCCAGAGTTGTGTATTTAGAAATATTCTTAATAATAGAACCCTCTAGCAACCAGAGATTGGTTTTCCCACATTGGGTTTTTTCGGGGACTCTTTGTCCAGAAATAACTGTGTCACTTTGTCTATGTGTGCCTGTGCTTATTCTAGATCTGAATTGGTAGAGATCTGTTATGTGTTTTGCTTCGATTTTAACTTGAATTTATTCAGTTAATAACTTGTATAACTAGGAGAAGCATAATCGGGTTAATGGTAATAATTTCTGCATAAGTGTTAAGATTCAGAAATTTCTACATTGTATCAGAGCAATTGCAGATCTGAAGGGACGAAGGGAAGATCTGACATGAACCAAGGGAAGGGTTCGCGCAGTCAAAAGGACTCAGGCAGTCCTCTAAAGCATGCAAAAATGCAGAGGGAAGATGACATGAAGGTGCTAGCATCCAGACTAGAGGAGGATCTTGCATGTGTGTCAAGCACAGTTCCTCTAGATGTTTGGTATATTGATAGTGGAGCATCTACTCATATGACAGGGGTTCGAGAATGTTTTTTGAGCTATCAAGAAGAGCAGATGAATTTCCAAATAACCATGGGAAATAAGACAAAATGTACCCCCATCGAGAGAGGTACCGTAAATTTTCAGACAGAAGATGGCCACAAGATTCGAGCCACAAATGTTCTGCATGTACCAAGGTTGGGGATGAACTTACTCTCAGTGTCTCAACTTCAGAACAAGGGCTATGATGTATACTTTATTCAAGATAAAGTATATGTCAAACATCCTAACTGGAGAAAAAAGGCACAAATTGGAGTAAGGAGTCACAAGTTGTATAAGCTTCAGCTTGAATCTCCAGTGGCCTTGATCGGCAATACAGATGACAGAGATATGAATGAGTTACGGCACAGAAGGATGGGGCATCTACATCATGCAGGCTTGGGGATTCTCAAAAATACTGTCATAGGGGCTCCTGAACTCGGCATAAAGAAAGACAATGTTTGCAGAGGATGCATACTAGGGAAGTACGCTAAGGCAACGTTTCCAAGAAGCAGCAGAGCCAGAGGTGTATTAGAGTTAATACACTCTGACATTTGCGGTCCGATGTCTACAAGCTCTCAGTGGGGCAAAATATTTTGTCACCTTCATTGATGATTATTCCAGGAAAACTTGGATCTATTTTCTGAAGATCAAAGATGAAGTCTTTAATCGGTTTAAAGATTTCAAAGCATTGGTGGAGAACTCTACAGGAAAGAAGATCAAGAAGTTAAGGCCAGATAACGGTGGAGAATATATCGATAAAGACTTCACAAATTTCTATGCACGGGAAGGCATCAAGAGAGAGTGGACAACTCCTTACAATCCAGAACAAAATGGAGTTGCAGAATGGAAGAATCGGACCATAATAGAAGCTGCAAGGGCAATGTTGTACGACTAGGAAATGCCCAAATTCTTATGGGCAGAGGCCTACAACACAGCAGTCTATATTCAGAATAGAGTTCCAAATAGGGCTTTGGAGAAGGTGACTCCCGAAACTGTGCTCACAGGCAGTAAGCCAGAAGTGAGACACATTAGGATATTCGGCAGCATAGCATATTGCCACGTTCCAGAGGAAAAGAGGAAGAAGCTGGATCAAACTGCACAAAAGGGTTTTCTGATGGGCTACAATGAGAATGCAAAGGCATACCACGTCTATATTCTAGAGAGCAGGAAAGTTGTGGTAAGAACTTAGTAGGGATGTAAAATTCTTGGAAGAGAAAGCCTTTAGGAAATCTCAAGAGATGGCCACAGATACGCATATTGAGGAAGATCCATTGGTACAGCCTCAACGACCTTTGGAGGAGAGGTCCAATGTCTCTCCATGGCACAATTGTTCTGAGGGAAGCTCCTCCGACGAAGAACATGAGGAAGAACAGGTGAGACCACCCACCACTGATGGGAGACTGAGCAGAGAAATCCAACAGATTCTTAGAGATGTAGAAGGATTTGTTGGAACACCTAGAGAAGGGAAGAGGATAAGGAAACAACCTGACAGATATCAGGCACTAGTAGCTCAGGTTGCAGAGCACTCTACCTTTCGGGAAGCAGCTCATCATCAGGTATGGGTAGATGCCATGGTAGAGGAGTATAGCTCCATCATGAAAAATGATGTCTGGGAAGTAGTCCCTAGACCACAGGGTAGATCTATTGTAGGATCCAGGTGGATCTACAAGATCAAATATGCTGCAGATGGCAGCATAGAGAAATTCAAGGCAAGATTGTAGCAAAGGGGTATGCCCAGAAAGAAGGCATTGACTATGAAGAAACCTTTGCTCCAGTAGACCGATACACTTCTATCAGATCCATCATCTCTTTGGCAATGCAGATGGGATGGGAGATTCACTAGATGGATGTCAAGACTGCATTCTTGAACGGTGTGATAGAGGAGAAGTATACATAGAGCAGCCAGAGGGCTTCGAGACACATGAGCAGAAGACTCATGTTTGATGACTTAAGAAAGCCTTGTATGGCTTGAAACAAGCCCCCAGGGCATGGTATGGTCAGATTGATGGCTACTTGCAGAAGATGGGGTTTGTCAAGAGTGACGCAGATCCCAACTTGTACTACTTAAGAGTAGGAGATGAGCCACTTATTCTTGTTCTGTATGTGAATGACTTGTTTTTGACCGAGTCATCCAAGCTCATCAAGGACTGCAAGGAGAATCTGGCAACATAATTGGACATGAAGGAACTGGGATAGATGCACTATTTTCTTGGGTTAGAAGTTTGGCAGCATGAAGGGGAAGTCTTCCTAGGACAAGGAAGATACACGATAGAAATTTTGAAAAGATTCCAGATTGAAGACTGTAGACCCATGGCCACGCCAATGATCACTAACTGGAAGAAGATAGACACATCAGAGGATGATGAGGCTGATCCCACCTTGTACAGGAAGCTCATCGGGTCATTAATGTATTTGGTCAACACGAGACTAGACATCTGTTATGCAATGACTACCCTCAGTCAGTTCATGGTGGAACCAAGGAGGGCTCACTGGGTAGCAGCCAAACATATTCTCAGATACTTGAGAGGGACAGTTGAGTATGGGCTAAAGTACACTAAGGGAAATGAAATCCAGTTGAGTGGGTTGACAGATGCAGACTGGGATGGAAGCACAGTAGATTAGAAAAGTACCAGTGGGTACTATTTCAATCTCGGATCAGGAATGACCTCTGGTGCAGCAGTAAACAGAAGTCCGTAGCACTAAGCTCAACCAAGGCAGAGTACATGGCAGCAAGCACGGCTTCGTGTGAGGCCATATGGCTCCGCAAATTAATCTTGAACTTACTCAAGAAACGAATAGAGCCGACCAAGATCATTTGTGATAATCAGAGTTGCATCAAGCTCTCTGAACATCTGGTGTTTCATGATCGGTCGAAGCACATTGACATTCGATGTCACTTTATCTGGGACTATGTTCAGAAGAGAGAAGTACAGTTGCGATACACTCCTACAGGTGAACAAGTGGCAGATATCCTCACAAAGGCTCTGAATAAGGTCAAGTTCACTTACTTCAGAGAGAAGATGGGGATGATCGAGAACCCCTTCCACTAGAGGAAAGGGTGGTATTCCGAAGAAGAGGGAGCTGCAGTATGGAGGTTGCAGTGGCAGTAGTAGAGTTGTGGGTAGTAGTACAAAATGGCAGCAACAGTGCAAAGTTGAGTGGCAGGAGGCCAAACTTCAGCAGCGCAGAACCAGTGCCCAGTATCAAGTAATGCATAGTGTGATGTATTGCTAGAGCGCACCCTTGATGCTAAGAGGGAGTGTTGAGATTTTGTGTATTTGGGGTAGCATTAGTTGTGCTATAGATCCCTTATTTTGAGGAAGGACTAGAGTTCACTTGATCTACAAGACCCAGAAATGGATTTGGGAAATTTCATCTGGTTTAGGAGATATTAAATTAGTTAATTATTTTAATGTATTTCCTAAGTTAAAACTTAGGAAAATAAAATAATTAAAGTGAATTTAATTAAACATGTGATGAAATTGTCTTAAGTCACATGGATCAAGCTTTTTTTTAATCTTAGCCATTGATTTAGGATCTGATCATGGTCGTTGATTTGTCAACGAGAAAAGTATAAAGGAAAGGCTTGGGGTCATTTGTAAGACACACAGAGGCATAGCAGTGAAGCTAAGCTGAGATTCTAGGGTAGGGTTGGTTAAGAATACTCAGAAGTGCTTCAGCCGCGGAGAGGGGAATTTAGAACAAGGGGATGATCTGATCCCGGGGTCTAGAATACACAAGAAGCAGAGAAGAGATCAGCTCAAGGACAACGCAGAGGAAGGCAGCAGCAACAAGGACAGCGTAATTTTCAGGAAACCCTTCAGGGGTTACGCAGAGACCCTTCAGGGGCAGCGTAGTGATTGCGTCACCCATTCTAGGGTAACGCAGTCCCTTCCGGAGCAGCACTGAGGGTTTGAAGGCCATCCAAGGATGACGCTGAGGCTTTCAGGGGCTTCAGAGGCTGACGTAGTGCATTTCAGGGACAGTGCTGGGGTTTCTAGGCCTAGATCTGACTGAGTTCTGTAAATCCCGTCTGAGGGTTTGGATCAGTCAGTATTTTTGGTCCTAGATCAGCCAGGAGCTGTAGATCTAGAGTTTTCTCTGTAAGGTTTTCCAGATCTGGAACCCAGAGTTGTGTATTCAGAAATATTCTTAATAATAGAACCCTCTAGCAACCAGAGATCGGTTTTTCCACATTGGGTTTTTCCGGGGACTATTTGTCTAGAAATAACTGTGTCACTTTGTCTATGTGTGCATGTGCTTATTCTAGATTTGAATTGGTAGAGATCTGTTATGTGTTTTGCTTCGATTTTAACTTGAATTTATTTAGTTAATAACTTGTATAAGTATGAGAAGCATAATTGGGTTAACAGTAATAATTTCTGCATAAGTGTTAAGATTCAGAAATTTCTACAGACGGGTCATCAAAATGTTCAACAAAAGCTTCGGTGGAAAAGCTGGACATTTACTTTCAGCTGAACCAGATGGTGGAGGTGGAGGCCATCAAGGTGGCAGCGCTGCACCTTGAGGGGGAAGCCCATGACTAGTGGTTCCATGGGATGGCCACGCTGGGTCACCAAGGAGTGACAGCGTATGCAGAGTCCACCCAAATATTAGTGGAGAGATTTGAGCGGAAGGGTGCGGAAGAGCATTTTGTCGAGCTGAACAAGCTCAAACATACCGGGAGCCTAGAGACATACATTTCTGAGTTCTTGAGACTTTCAGTGATGGTGCCAAACTTGTCTGTAGCCATGAGGATTTACATGTTCATTGATGGGTTGGCAGAGCCTCTGCGTGGGTTAGTTAGGTCTACTAGGCTTGATACACTTCAGAATCCAGTTGGGAGGACAAGGGATTTGCAGGATGCTTTGCCCAGGACTAGAGCTCCTTTCCCCCAGAGACCGACATTCCAGCCAAGGGGGAAAGACACGAGAGTTCCACTGTTGAAGGGGAACTAGGGCTGAGGGCCTTTGGATGATGATACCTAGAGAGATTTGAGACGGAGGAAGCTATGTTTCACATGCCAGGAGCCATGGGCAACAGGTCATCGATGTGCCGCAGGGAAGGCACATTACATCGATGTCTTCTCCGACAGTGAGGCAGAAGAAGATGCGTATGAGGAGTTGGAGGGAGATGCCAACGTTGATGCACTGAGAGGAGATCATCCACCACCACCTCCCCTAAGAGCAGGAGGGGCAACGTTTGCACCCACAGGAGGAGTCCTTGCATATTTGCAAGGAGTTCCTAAGTATTTGACACTGCGCATTTGAGGCACCGTCCAAGGACAATGTGTTCAGTTCTAGTGGATAGCGAGGTCACCCATAACTTCATTGATGCCCAGCTAGTGTAGAGGAGGGGCTTACCGACAGAGAGTTTTGATGGGTTCTCATTGTTGGTTCTGGATGCTAGAACCATGCAGTGTATGAGGTATGTTCCAGCATTGGCAGTGACTATGGGGATGTACACAATGACTAACCACTTCTTTGTGGTTGACATTCTAGATACCAATGTAGTATTGGGAGTGCAGTGGCTGATTACGCTGGGTAAGGTCACCACAGATTGGGAGACATTGGAGATGGAGTGGACAGACAAGAAGAGTGGGAAGTATGTGATGGCACATTGCGGATGTGCATTGACTAAAGGGCACTCAGCAAGAAGACCATGAAGAACCGATACCCCATCCCTAAGATTGATGAGTTCATGGATGAGTTGAGGGGATCAAAGTTCTTCTCCAAGATTGATTTGAGGTCGGGGTACCATCAGATCAAGGTGAGGGACCAAGACGTCTCGAAGACTGCATTCAAGTGCCACTATGGCCATTTTGAGTTTTTGGTGATGCCCTTCGGGCTAACCAACACACCAGCCACCTGTCAGTCTTGCATGAACCACATCTTCCGTGGTCAGTTGAGGAAGTTCGTGATGGTGTTCTTTGATGACATCCTCATCTAGAACCACACATGGGAGGAGCACTTGCAGCACATTGAGGCTGTACTACGTATTTTGGAGGAGCAACATTTCTATGCTAACCTCTGCAAATGTGGGCTGACAAAGATGCTCTATTTGGGGCACATCATTGGTGTGGACGGGGTAAGAGTTCATGAGGAGAAGATTCGAGCCATCCAGGATTGGCCAGAACCGAAGATTGTGACATAGCTCCAGGGATTTGTAGGCATCTGCACCTACTACCAGAAATTTGTCAAGGGGTTTTCTCAACTTGCTGCACCCCTCACAGACCTTACCAAGAAGGGGGCATTTGGCTGGACTAATACTGCGCAGAGGGCTTTTGACAAGCTCAAAGAGGTGATGAGCAGCTGTCCGGTATTGGCTCTGCCGGACTTCACACAGCCTTTCATTCTAGAGTGTGATGCTTCGGGGGAAGGAGTAGGTGCAATGTTGATGCAGGGGGGCCACCCTATAACTTTCGAGAGCCGAAAGCTACTGTCGCAAGAGAGGTTGTATCCGATATACGACAAGGAGATGCTGGCCATTATGCATGCATTGGCTAAGTTTCAACAGTATTTGGTAGGTAATTGGTTTCGAGTGAGGATTGATCACAACAACCTCCAGTTTTTCCTTGAGAGTAGAAGTAGTTGCAGGAGAGGCAGCAGAAGTGGGTCAGTAAGATTTAGGCCTACGACTTTGACGTTGAGTATGTCAGAGGGAAGAACAATGTGGTGGTAGATGCTTTGTCACGCAGCCTAGCAACGTTATCCTTGATGAGCTTAGACGCAGGCTGGAGGGCTCAACTGCTGGTGGAGTATTCGAAGGACCGCTTTGTCTGTGAGGTGTTGGACAGCTAGATTCTAGATGACAGGTACACGGTGATGGATGAGGTCATCTATTACCGGGACATGATCTTCTTGACTAGGAATTCCCAGCTCAAGGAGAAGATATTGCGTGCATCCCTTGATTCTCTGCTATTCGGCCACCAGGGATTCAGAAAGACCTACAAGGCCATCAGGGAGAGGTTCTCTTGGAGAGGCCTCAAAGAGGACGTACTCCAGCATGTCAAGGAGTGCGAAGTGTGTCAGAGGAATAAGGGGGAGATGAGCCAACCTGCCGGTTTGCTACAACTACTTCCCATTCCGGAAGGAAAGTGGGAAAGCATCTCCATGGACTTCATCACAGGGTTGCCTATAGTGCAGGGCAAGGATTGCATCTTTGTGGTTGTTGATCGACTAACAAATTATGCCCATTTCTTCACCATATCAGCACGGTACACAACTTCACAGGTGGCTGAGCTATTGTTTCATGATGTTTTCAGATTGCATGGTCTTCCCAAGACCATAGTCAGTGACAGGGACAGTTGTTTCATGGGCAGCTTTTGGTAGGAGCTCTTTCGTCTGGTGGGTACGAAGTTAACTCCTAGTACCAGCTACAGCCCACATATGGATGAGCAGATAGAGATAGTGAACAAGTGGCTGGAAGACTACTTGTGGAACTAGGTCAAGGGGCAGCAAAAGGCATGGCTGTGTTGGCTTCACCTGGGAGAATACTGCTACAACACCACTTTCCATATGTTTATTGGTATGTCTCCATTTTATGCTTTGTATGGATATCATGCTCTGACTTTTTCTGATGTTATGTTTGGAGCTAGCAAGGTCCCCAGGGCCAAGGACTGGATCCAAGAGAGCCAAGATATACTTTGGGCTCTTAAGGACAACTTATCCACAACACAGAACCAACAAAAGTTGTATGCAGATAGAGGGCAAATAGAGAGACAGTTTGAGGTTGGTGACTTGGTCTACCTCCAACTTCAGACATACAGGCAGTCTACACTGAAGCAGAAGGGGGCCGAGAAGCTTAAGCCCCACTTCTATGGGCCTTACAAAGTGACCCAACGGGTAGGAGAGGTTGCTTATGAGTTGGAACTACCGGCTGGGAGTAGGATATATAACATTTTCCATGTATCATGCCTGAAGAAGGCTTTGGGGTAGCAGGTGACTGCAACAGGGGAGCTCCCACTCACGGATGATGAGGGGCATCTGGTTTTACAGCCAGAGGCTATTTTAGACATCTGGAAGAGACAGTTGCGGAGCAGGACAGTCAAGGAGTATTTGGTGAGATGGAAGAACCTCTTAGATGAGGATGCAACTTGGGAGAGTGAGAAGATCCCGCAACATCCATCTTTGCAGTTGCTTGAGGAGAAGCAACATTTTGGTGGGGAGGACTGTAATATTCCCAATTAGCAGCAGCTAATTGGCAATATTTATTTTGCTCAGATTTTTCTTTTCTAAGGTTCAACCATAAATAAAAGGGTGTTGGGACCCATAACCCAACTTAGGAGAAATAATCTTCCTAAAGTCACTTAACCAACATGATGTTTTTAGCATGGGCCCCAAGGGGACCAAGTGACAACCCAGGGGCAGCGTGGGCCAGGCAGCCCAGTGGCAGCGTGGGTGAGGACAACGCAGAGTAGGCAGGGCAACGTGGCAAAGGAGGACATCGCAACGCAGTGGGGCCCAAAGGAATGTTAGGGTATCAAGCATAAAAGGGTGTGAGGGCCTAGCTTCTCATTCATTCTATCATTCTGTAATATCTCCAAATGGGATATTTTACTAAATTTGCATGAATTTACTTAAACCCGAAATTATGCCGTAAAATCAACATGCATTTAACTGAAGATTGCCATGTAAAATAAAAACACAAAAAATACTGCAATCCAATACCACATAGAACAGGAAGAATCTTAGATTTTATTATAAATAATAACAGGGTTTACATATAGATCTGACCCAGAAAGAGCTGAGATGGAAAACTGGCCAACAATACAATCTACTGCACTGCTACATGGCGATGGCCTCCAAAACTGAACTGCTGTACTCTCCCTCCGGCAACAACTACCACTAAATCCACTAAAGCACCTGTTGAAGATCTGAATGATCCTCACTCCAATATCCCTGAAGCTCTGCGAAACTTCTAAATGAAGTCTCCTCAAAGAGAGTTGGGTTTTCGTCCAACACTCACAAATCACCCAAGGGTTTTCGTCCTGGGGCTATGGTTGAAGTAGAGAACCACGTCTCAAACCTCTCATACAAGAAAATGATATGATCCAAAAGATATCTCTCAATGGCCTCCTCCCTTTCTTTTATAGATCTCTTGGAGCCTTCTAGAGCATTATTTTATTATTATTTTATTCATGGAGCACTTTTCCCTCTTATTAAAATATTCCTTTTTAATGCAGAAAAGGGTAAATCAGCTACCACACCTCCTACGGCCACTGAAACCCGCGTCCAACTGTCCCACCATGTAGGTATCCTCGTCCTGGTTCCAATAAGCTATTACACTAAGGTGTTCCATCATGTATTCCCCCCGGAATTCCACCTTGAGCGTAATCAGCTGAGTTAAGCCCATAAATAACTCAAATTTCAGAAAGTTGTCGGAATGCATCGGAACGAAATCCAAACTGCTCGAATGATGGAATATATCAAGCGAATGCCACCCAGCCGCATAGAAACTCCACAAAACTCCTCCAAAAAGCCCCTGGGCCCACTGATGACACCAACCTGTACGTGTGACCGATCTATTTCTAACTCTGGAAGTGCATCCTAGCCCTGTCATAGGTGACACCAAAAAAGGAATATTACTGACCTTCCGCCCCAAGATTGCTTGCCCTCAAGCAATCCAAATATGTGGGCCACCCTATTGGCCCGCTGCAATTGAGACCCAATGCCCGGATCCCATACAAACCCATGGGTACTGCTATGCATCTGTGTCAAGCCACTCGGAATAGACCCTTCAATGTCGGGATCCCAAACTGATCTCTCACTGTACCAGTCAACAAACAATCCTCCCGGATCCCCACGCCACGATGGCCAATCATCGCCTAAGTCCCACGGCTCGGACTGCACACTGCCTTTGGCTATAGGTGATGCCCCATGAAGTGAAGTCCGCCAACAAGCATCAATGCTCCTTGGCTTCTACTGTGTTGTACCTCTAACTGTATAAGCTGCCCCACCAACTGCGTACCAACTCGTCACCTCTCTCCAATCCAAGTCCTGATTCAATCCCATGTTGATCCTGCTCTCCTGAAATCGGGATGGAGTGCTGAAGAAACGACGACCTATGCCCCATTGCCAGCTGGAATCTGTAACATCTGCTATGTCTAAGGGCCCCTGCTCTGTTGGGCTCCCTAGGAAGAAAATTGTACCATCAAGAGGGTACTAGCTCACGATCTCCTGCCAATCTATCCTGGAAAAAGAATCCAATGTAGTGTCAACTGCATATGAAATATGCCTAGAGAACTGTCGCCAGCTCATAATCAACTCACACTGCTTTGTCCTGTCTGCCAATGAAAGTTGCCTGTAGAAGAAAGCCTCTCTCTCTATAATGAGCCAAAGTGGGCAAGATATGTTGCAAGCCCCATCTATGTACTCCTGGAGAGTGCTTCTCCCTGAGGGTACTGCAGCTCTACTGACTGCATGTGCACCTATCTGCACCTCATCAATGTGTCGGCCCACAGATGGATGCTCCACCATCTCCAACAACTCCTCCCAGTCCTGATCAGGAGTGTCATGCTCCTGCTGTCTACTAGCCCCCTGCAGAACCATCCCATCAACCTCTAACACCTCTAGAGGATATGGATCTTCAACTGTTGTCACCGTACTCGATGTCTATGCATCTGATTGCTCCACCTTAATGGCTGACCCCAAGGTTAGTCGCATATCTATCATAGACTCAATGTGAGCGCCCATCTGGCTCTCCCCCAAAGGAATATCACGCCTGATGTGCATAGTATCCTCCTCTACTGACTCAGGCTCCATCATATGTTGATCTCGCTGAATCTTCACAAGTGACTCATCACCTAGAGTATCTCCTGTAGAGTCCCTTGACTTCTCACCCTGCACACTGGAACACAGCTTCGGTCTACTGTCATCATCTCTGCATGACTGCTCTCTTTCCTCAGAAGCGTCCTCAACTGATCCCATGGACTCATTTGAAGAAGAGTCCTAACCTTGGCATACAAAAGGAATTCCCTCTTGTTCTACCTCCGCCACATCATCTACATCACTCAAGCATGAGTGATCAGGACCCCAAGGTTCTTTGTAGATGAAGCAAATTCCTTTCCTCCTCAGCTCATTTCTGCTGCCTGATCCACCAAATTGGAGCAGGTCCTCCCTAATCAATTGTCTCCTGAAAAGCTCAATGTTCTGCTCAACTAGCCCTTGGGCTAGCTCATAAGCACCAGGTGAGATCAACTGCTCTCTCCTCCAAATGCTTCGCAACCTAGTCTGCAACTCTCGGTAAATGGCCTCACGGACTCCCATACATGACGACAGGATGGACTGCATGTGTGCTATGACTGTGTCAGAATTATGTCTCCTAATGCTGAAGAAGTATTGGAACATCTGCAGAATCAAGCCATCACACTCAAAGTCAAACATGATCTCATGAGTCTGGATCATGGCCATGACCTCTAAGACCTTAAGCTTCTTCCCAAATGTAGAGCCTGCACAGTTGTCCAAATCCCGAAAGGTTCCCACTATTAGTCTGAAAATTCTTTTCATACTGTCATCATTGTAGGGAGGGAAGGGTGTTGTTATCCTCAAAATATCACTGAAACAAGAGGCAACTATAAGCTTGACTCTCTCACTTGGATGTTCCAAGAATCTAGCTTGTACTAATGCAAGCATAGATGGCTCCAAAGCCCAATTTAAACTCCAATTAGATTGTTCTATCTTTGAAATATAGGATTCCAGTCTCTCCAACATGGGAAAGTCATTTTCTGATCTTCCATTCTTTAAGTCCATCCCAAGTGCATAAAGCCAATTTCCCACTTCTCTCTCCTTTTGTAAATTCCTCGGGTGCTTTTGTTGGAGCAAATTATGTACCTCCTTGGAGAAGGGTCTGTTGTTTTGTTTCAAGGAACTAACTTCTGCATTGTTTAATCTTTTTGGTCTTTGGTTTAGATCGCAACCCACTAAGGCACTGCTATGTTGATTTAGGAGTTGTTTTAAAAACTTCATTGTTTCAACGACATATATGGAAGTAATAGTGGTTTAGCTGGACTTGCACAAGGCAAGCTACAAGCACCAGGTGATGAGTGCAAGCAAATCTAACCGCTCCAATAGCAAGCTCCTTCAGAAACTGCAGTACTACCCCAAGACAACACTGTTGCCTGACTTTGGCCTCTGATTTACCCACCGAAAACTGCTCAAAAAATTCTAGGAATTTGGGAAGGTGATCCTTGCCCAAAACCCAGAAAAACCTAGAAAGGGTTTCCTCTAATTCCAACCATCAAAATTTGACCCTTTGTAGTTTGGTCGTCTTCCAATTTTGTTTTCTGGCACTGTAGTTGCTACTTTCAATCATTGCTCTCTAAAATCCCAACCAACCTCCTCAAATGGCTCTCCTATCAATCTCCTAACACCCTAGCTCTAAAATCCCACCAATGAAGCTCTCACAAATGAGCCTCCTCCAATGACTTCGTAGGCCCTTCTAACCAAAATAGCCAAAATAGCTGCAACTGAAAACTGGAAACCCGCAGGTTGATCCAAGATTGAAGCTCTAATACCACTATAATATCTCCAAATGGGATATTTTACTAAATTTGCATGAATTTACTTAAACCCAAAATTATGCCATAAAATCAACATGCATTTAACAGAAGATTGCCATGTAAAGTAAAAACACATAAAATACTGCAATCCAATACCACATAGAACAGGAAGAATCTCAGATTTTATTATAAATAATAACAGGGTTTACATATAGATCTGACCCAGAAAGAGCTGAGATGGAAAACTGGCCAACAATACAATCTATTGCACTGCTACATGGCGATGGCCTCCAAAATTGAACTGCTGCACTCTCCCTCCGGCAATAGCTACCACTAAATCTATTGAAGCACTTGTTGAAGATTTGAATGATTCTCACTCCAATATCCCTGAAGCTCTGCGAAACTTCTGAATGAAGTCTCCTCAAAGAGAGTTGGGTTTTCGTCCAACACTCACAAATCACCCAAGGGTTGTTGTCCTGGGGCTACGGCTGAAGTGGAGAACCACGTCTCAAACCTCTCATACAAGAAAATGATATGATCCAAAAGATATCTCTCAATGGCCTCCTCCCTTTCTTTTATAGATCTCTTAGAGCCTTCTAGAGCATTATTTTATTATTATTTTATTCATGGAGCACTTTTCCTTCTTATTAAAATATTCCTTTTTAATGCAGTAAAAGGTAAATCGGCTACCACACCTCCTAAGGTCACTGAAACCCGCGTCCAACTATCCCACCATGTAGGTATCCTCGTTCCGGTTCCAATGAGCTATTACACTAAGGTGTTCCCTCATGTATTCCTCCTGGAATGCCACCTTGAGCGTAATTAGCTGAATTAAGCCCATAAATAACTCAAATTTCAGAAAGTTGTCGAAATGCATCGGAGCGAAAGCCAAACTACTCGAATGATGGAATATATCAAGCGAAAGCCACTCGACCGCATAGAAACTCCACAAAACTCCTCCAAAAAGCCCCTGGGCCCACTGATGACACCAACCTGTACGTGTGACCGGTTTGCTTCTAACTCTGGAAGTCCATCTTAGCCCTGTCATAGGTGACACCGAAAAAAGGAATATTACACATTCATCTTTAGAATTTCTGTCTAACAGATATTGAGCACGCTTATGCTCTTTAGCTAAGTTTGCAAGTGTTGTTCAGCACGCGTGTGTCTCCGAGCGGAGATCCCAACCTCAACCTCGCGGGACTTCAAGTGCCCACTCAGGTGAGGAGATTTACCTTCATTTTTCAGAGCAGAGAACAAAAAACCATTCATCCAAGAGTTACACAGTCATTAGGCAGCGCAGTCACTCAAAGAGATTACGCAGTGTTGGAGGAGGGTAGCTCTGGGGGTGGGGGAGATTCAGGAGTTTCAGTTCGGGAGAAGTGTGAGGGGATCAACCATTCACAAGTTGTATTTTGGAGCAGTGAGAAGCCAATATTTCCAGCCATTCTGTTTAGAGGCCAGCGTACTCACCAGGAGTGCGTAATTTTCCCAAGGGAGTCAAATTCTCGGGTCAACCTTTCCGGAATTCCTTCCTGGGTTTTTCGGGTTTTGGGAGGAGAGTTCATAGCCAGAGTTTCAAAATTTTATGAGTAGGGGAACAACCCCAAAGAGAAGTTCCATTCTAGCCAGAAGCAACACTTTCCAGCAACAGCAGCAACTCAGGGAGTTACGTATTCACTAGGAGAAGCAGCCATCCATAGCAGGGTTTGGAGAGATATCTCAGCTTGCCTTGAGCAAGCCAAGGTGCCATCATTATGATCACATTCTTGTACTCATTCCATATTTCCAGATATATAATAAAATGGCTTCGCTTTTCTAAAATGTTTGCAGTGATTTTTATGGTGCATCTCTATTAGCTGTAGTTTTTGTTTATGTTGCTTTGTATTGCTGTATATTTCCTATTCGGAATATTACAGAGTTTCCCAAACTCTTGGATCACATACGAGCTACAAGAGCCTTAAGACATTAGCAGGATGACTGGAGCAATGGGTGCAGAAGATCATGGTGAAGCAGAGGCAGTGTTGGGACGCTGGAGAGTGGAGCAGCGTAGTGCAGCAGCAGCAGCAGCGTGGAAGCAGCATCACAGAGGCTGATGGGACTTTAGCAGTGCAGAGGGGCAGTGCTTACGCAGTGCAAAGCAACAACAACAGAGAGGCTCTAGAGAGGCAACACAATGCAGCAATTGAGGGTGCTTCAGTGATGAGATGCAACTCGACTGAAATGACTGTCAATGATTAGGTAGAAGTCCTTCAGTTGCTTACTTCTCAGCAACTGAGTTGCAGTGCAACAGTTGGCAGCATGATGCAGCAATTTGAGAGGGAGGTGTAGTATAGATGTGGCAGTGTCAGTGACAGTGACATGGGCAGCAGAACAGCGAGTAGCAATGCAGTGGATGAAGGGCAGCAGGCCAAGCATCAACGCGGAGACCAATGCCAGCGATCAGTGTAATGCTTTAGTGTGGAAGTATTGCTAGAGAACACTCCTCGCTAAGTGGGAGTGTTGATATTTTGGGGTAGCATCGGATGTGCTTTAGCTCCGAAACTCTATGGAGGGGCTGGAACACATGAGATCTCCAAGACCCAGAAAGCGATTGGGGAGATTCCATCTGGTGTAAATGTTATTCAAATAATTAAATTTTTTAATGGGGAACCTAAGTCTAACTTAGGGAAATTAAAAAATTAAAGTGAATTAATTTACACATGTGATGAGAACATTCTAAGTGACGTGGATCAAGCTACTTCTAATCTTAGCCGTTGATTAGAGATTAGATCACGGCCGATGATGTGTCAACGAGAAAAGTATAAAGGAAGGGCTTGGGGTCAGTTGGAGAATACACACAGAGTCTAAGAGATCGGATTCTTCTGACGGAGCAGTGCTCAGATGAAGATTAGATCTGAGTGACTCAAAGAAGCAGTGAGGGGTAGATGCAGTGATTGGTGAGGAGGACTAAGAGTACAATGCAGAGCAAGGGCAACAAAGACGTAGTGGAGGCAACGCAGCCATCAGAGGGTGTGACGCAGTCCCTCAAAAGGGTGACGCAGGTCCACGCTGGGCTCATGCAGGGGCAGCGCAGTGTATCTAAGAAAAGTTCGAAATTCTGCTAGAGATTGGGGTTTCTGAGTCGGCAAGGTTGAAACTAGACTCTGGAGAAGCAGATCCACGCAAAGCTAGGGTGACGTAGTCACTCATCCAGGGCCATGTGGCCTTATGCAGTGGCAGCGCAGAGCCAGCAGGGGTTTCACCAGTTGCTCATCTGGATCACCCGGGACTTGCGAGAGTGAGGTATATCTCACATTTTTCTCTGTAGCCGAGGATTTCTCTATTGGGTGAGCCGATTTATGGCACCCTAGATGTACTCAGAAACTGCTACTTAATAATAATAAACCCTCATATCTGCTACACCGGTTTTTCTGCATTGGGTTTTTCCGAGGACATTTGTTCGAAAAATCTGTGTCCCCTTTGTCATATGTGCGTGATGTTCAGTAAATGACCTGTATTTGTGTAGGCTGCTAGTTGTGTTTACTTCGAAGTTTTTCTGAATATTTCAATTAAATAACTTGTGTAAAATAAATCTAGTAGGAGAGTAAACCAATATTTAGCAGTAGGATTTCTGTGCTCAGAAATTTTCACACCAACGACCAAGATTAAAACTTAATCAAGGGATAGGATCATATCAGAGTCGATCTGTGTGAGTTTCTAGAGAATTCTCACCTTGAATTAATTAATTCTGATTAATTAACCATATTCTGTATGTCTAGACTTAGGAAATATTTAAAGTTGGCCAATAATCTAATTAAGCCATCTCTAGGTGGAATTTCCATAAACGATTTCTGGGTTTTGGAGATCTCATGTATTCTATCCGCTCCACCAAGTTTCATAACTAGAACACATCCGATGCTACAAATTACGAACACCAAGCTTATGCTTGGAGGTAAATTATTAAATGCAAGACTAGCCTAGGATGGGATGCAAGATAAATGAGTGGTCTTGAGTTAAGATTGTTTAATGTTTTTTTAGTACTTAGTTATGATTTAAATTATGACGATAAGTAATTATCAATGGAAGAGAGAATCTTAATTACAAGAGTATGTGTCAAATTAACAAGTGCCAACAAGATACGAATCCTTAACAACCAAAGATCCACAATAGATAAACAATAGAGCACTTTATCCACTTATAACAATTAGCAAATGAGACATTATGAGATGCCAATGACAATTATCCAAAAGAGACAATAAGATTGCAAATGTTCTTAGCCAATATTTCTCCTCTTCAAGACAATTATCAAGAGATATTCAATTGAAAGAAGAAGTCTTCAAATTTGTAGATCTTAAGTGTTAATGTAAAGTTATCATTAACAAGAATGACAATAATGAAAGCACTATTCACCAAGGTTTTTATGCCAACGATGATGATAAAGACAATAGATACCAATTTCCAATGAGCTCTTAGATTTATTTACGTACACAACCAAACTTATTAGATTATGTGCTTTAGGGAGTGAATTTATTCGAGAAAATTTGGAATTGTGGAGCTACAAAAGACAACCAACATTAGATACTTTACCAAAACGAACTTAATGAGCGTTGTAGCAACTAGAGCAATAATAAATTTACTTCAGAATTCTATGTTACCAACACTAGCTATGCCAAGAATCCTTATATGACTTGTGTTCCAATTATCATGAGCAAAAGTGAATTTCTATGACAGCAGTGAATTAATCAATGATAGAATGAAAAACAGTGCCATAATTACCAGTTCTTGAGCTAGATTAGAATACACGATATGGAATGCAAATAGTGAAAAATTGTTTATGCCACTGATGTATTTTAGACCTTAGTATCCAGTGTGACAGTCATCAATAAATCATGAAGTAAGTCAAATGATAGATGCCCAACTCAAGCAATTAATTCCTTAATGTGTCAAACAACTTATGTATGATTTCTAGGGCACCTTGAATGAATACCGCTGAAGCAGAACAGTGAGGAAACCAAGGGTTGGAGAGTGCAAATCAGTGAGCCCTTTGGGCTTGGATATGACTAGTGAAACTGCTCGGAACTTCTCCAAAGCTGAGGTTACCTGCTATCATAAATTTTAACTGCAAATCTCTGCAATACACACAATATTTAGATCAGAAAAATAGATTCGAGGTAAAATGAGGCAAAGAGAGGCCCAACTAGGTGAATGATGAGGGAATGGATCAATTGCAAGGCCAAGAAAGGCCACGGCTAAGGAAAATAGGCCTAGTAGGTCTGTCGTCTAGGGAAACAATGCCCCTTAGGGCTGCCGTAGGCCCCATAGGGGCTGCGGCCTATGGAAAAAGGGTTGTTGAGGCCAAGGCAAGCCAATTAGGCCTGTGGCAGAGGTTGAGGGAGGATGTCGTGGGGCATCAGAGGAAAAGGAGGCCATCGGGAGGAAAGAACAGGTAGGACGAGGGGAAAAAGATGAGGACGGAGGGCTCGAAAGGGAGGACGGAGGCCTAGAGGCTTAGGAAAAGGCCTGTGGCCAGGGATATGAGGGCAGTAATTCCCATGGAAAGGAGAGGAAGGCTCACAACCAGCCTTAGGATGCCTAATTAAGCCTGCGGCCAAGGGATGAAGGCAGAAAGGGCAACGACTAGGGTTTGAGGGAAAAACTGGGCCTTGAGACCCTAAAAAGTTTTTTACAAACCCTCACAAAGCTTGATTTTTACCTCAGATCTTCAATATTAACCCAAATCACTGCAAAAATTATTTGATGTTGGCCTGCAAAAAAATTGGAGACTAGATCTTACCCGTAAGGCCTAGATCTAACTCAAACCTTAGTAAATCTTCTTCAAATGGTTTGGATCTCACCTATGCAATTGAAAAAATAAAATACCCAAAACCTCAATATATACAAAATTTGAAATAAAACCTCAAACCCCAACTAATTGCAAAACAAGGGTTGGAAAAAAAATTATTCTACTAAAATTATTTTACAAAAAATAATATACAAATTATATACAAATATGCAATGCTTGAAAGATATTTTGAAGATTAAGTTTTATAACAATAACAATGGCTTGATGTATTTTGAAAGATAAATATTAACCACAACCTTAGTGAGGTAAGAAAATCACATAAATTTCCTGAAGCCCAAACAAGGTTAGCCTGTGACCACTGTCTGTGAACTTGGAGCCCAAGGGCCGGGGAACCTGCAAACTCTATATATTTTCTTCAAGAAAGCTTGTTAGACATATAACAAATTGGATCGCCTAAGATAGACCCAAGATCTACATATAGAATATTCTCGTCATCATCTAATGAATAAACAAACTTTAAAATTTTAAGCACAATATAGGAAAGCACATACCCAACATGTACCATAGATCAATGAGACAAAGACACTATGAACTGAACCCCAAAGTCTTTTATTATGAATTTCAAATGTTCTTGTCAGAACATTGGCTTTACACCAATGTTTACAAAATTACATTAGCCAAAGATCATAATGATCCATAGAAGCTCAATAGCCTTCTATTTATAGAGAAAATATCTCGAAGTGGAAAATAATGGCTAATTGGCTTGATCCCCATCAAAATAATCTTGACCGTTGATCATCTTTTAATCTTTGTCATAGAAAATATTTATTTTTGAGGAATTTTCGAATTTCTCATAAAAACCATTTTTTATTAATCCAAAAATAAGTAATTTAGATTAATTTCCTCAAAAATTTGACTTTGACTTAACCACCAAGGTCCAAGGGCTTAATTTTTCTTAAAAAATATATCTTTTCTTTGGTGGGAGACCTCCAAAAATTAGTTTTCTTTTAACCACGAATTTTTTGGTCATTTTCCACTTGGAGAAATTAATTCCTCTAATTTTAATTTTGACTCTTGTTGACAGGAAAAGATGTCCGGCCAACAGTAGGGGATCTCCCCGGTAAAAAGTCTCAACTAGACTCTAGACCATTTATGATAGGGATCCCGTTCGGGGTGTGGGTTTGGCTACCGCTGAATATGCCTTTTCTCGGACGGAAGATGCGTCCTGCAGACTTGATGAGACACAGTTACTCGAATGATACGAAACAAATGGTCGATGAGTTCTCCTGTAAACAAAGCATTATAAATAGCAAAGCGAGTTTTGAAGCATGCAGCCAAAGGAAATATTGTTAGCAACACATCATTAGGGTCATGCTCATAAAAGCTGCTTGACCATAAAAAGAAATAGTTCTCTATGGTCGAAACACCCTTCAATTCCTTAAGTGTTTTCCGAAAGATGGAGCATCATTAATAACGAAGTCATGAAATATCTCTTAATGAAATATTCACACACCATTAACACATCTAGAAAGCTTAAACATACAAATGACATATGAACAGAAAACACAGACTAGTCAGTTATAAAGATAGCAAACACATAAGACATAATATTCATAATGCTAGCACACGTAAGTCCTCATCCGATCCAATAGTGGAATCAAAGCATTTGTTTGTATTCATTCTCGGAAATATGCATTCAATGTGATACAATTATCTCTTCTCCTTTTGGAGTCCCGAAAAAAGGTCCTTTATAATGTCCCCGGAGGGAGTACTTATAGAACAAAATTGACCCTTGGGTGGCCCTGACATTTCAGCTTCCCGACTGTTGGCATGGTCTGCGACCTAGGTGGCACTTGCGACTTGGCCCCGACTTTGACCTACAACTTGCGACCTAATACCTGTTGCGACCTGCGACCTGTACCATTTCCTTTGTCAAGGGAACAATTGTGTGATGAAGAGGCCCGGTACGTCTATCTGCTGTTGTTCCTTGAGGTACTTCTGCCAGGCCTGATAGTCTACAGCTACTGGATTGACCTGGAGGATATCTTCTCCTAACCTGTGAAAACATTCAAGAGCGTCTAGGACCAAAGTGCGCCTCTTTACTGAGATTTGATTGGATAGGGAGGCCAGTTTGGTGTAGATCCAGATTGGTGTGATGATGAACTGAACAATGTTTTCCTGTGAGGCCGGGAGGTCCTAGGAAGTAGTTGCTTGCCTAATGGGTTGTAGGAATGCTTGAATGTCTTGGGTCACCTCTTCCCTTGTTTTCTGGATATCCAATGCTCCCAAGGAAGGGATATGATGTACTTCCGCCATTAAATCGATGCCACTGATCAGGTGTTCATAAGCGGACATCACCTTTTCCACATCCTTTACCAGCTTACCCTTGGATTGTATCTTCATTCGTATCTGAACTTTGTCATTATGAGTACAGATCCAATCCTTCCTCGGCAGGGTGTCAGGAGCTTGCGGATATCTGTCTGACCATTCCAGCATGTTGTCTAGGGCGGCAGAGGCTTCTTTCAGTTGTGCAGTTTTCCTCTTAGTCTCTGCTTGTGCTCTTAGCAATGGTGCGATTGTCTGCTTTATCATGAACATTTCTTCATATACTTGCCTCATGGTAGCCTCCAAAGTAACCAATTCCCTTGGAATAGTGATTGGTAATTCGTTGGCCTGGGCGGTTGTGAAATGAAGCCTTTAGATTTCTGCTTCCAGCGCCTTCTTTTCTTGTTCAGATTGAGCTGCCTTCTGCTCGGAAGCCTGGAGTTTGTTTTGTAGAGACAGAATCTCTCTACTCATTCTGCTGACATTTTCCTTTGTGGTTGTTGCGGAGGCAGTCCCTGTTGATGCGATCATGATTGGATTAGTCCTGGTATCTAGGACTATATCCTTTTGCGTGGTAACTGCGAGGAGCTTGGTCGGATTCCGTGCAAGGCATTTTCTTTTCTCTTGTCTGACCTTGTGTGTGAACTGGTCATATGTCATCCTTGTCAGGTCTAAAATCTCATCTTCCTGTTCCTCTGAGGTGCCAAGTTCTGAGAGCAGGAAGTGCACACTCGTCATGGGAGTTGTTTGGGGTACCTCAATATGAGGAAGCTCTGTTTTCTCCCCAATCTTTGGGAGTGGTGTCGTGCTTCCCTCTGCTTCCTTGGAAGAGCTTTCCTGCGATTTCTAGTTTTCTTCCTCCTTCCTCCTCTTTTCGGCCTCTTCTTTATCTTGTTATTCCTTTAATCTGCATTCAGCTTCTTTCTTCTTATGTTCTTCTTCTTCCTTCTTCTTATGTTCCTCTTCCTCTCTCTTCTTGCGGGCTTCTTCTGCCTGCTTTTTCTTTCGTTCCTCTTTCTGTTGTTTTTTCTGCTGATCTTCAACTTGCTTCTTTTGTTTATCCTCTTCCTGCTGTCGTGCTAGGGCATCTTGGGTTCTTTTGAGTTCCTACTCCCTTGCCTTCTTCTCAGCTTCTTGCTGTGCCTTGGCCTCTTTGTCTTTGTTTTCCTATTTCTCTTTAGAAATACTCCTACCCATATCATTCTTTGGCTTCTTGGCTTCGGAAGATGAGGCTCCTCCTATCTAGTCCTTTCGTTTCAGCATATCGGCCCTTTCTTCCATAGTTTGATCATCTTGACCTCCTTGATCCTTACTCATATCAGCTGATTCCTCTGGCGAGGCTTCCCTGTCTTTGTTGTACCAGTTCCTGACTTGCTCTTCAATGGTGCATTCCGTGTGTTGGTATTTCCAATTGAACTTGGCTCGTTTGCAATGCGTAGGGACAATCCTTTCAGGGTCATATGATCTGTGGGCGAAGGTCACGAAATGAAAACCTTTGGTTTCCTCCGCCTCTGCTTCTAGTTCTTTAAAATCCTTAACCGTGTCAACACCAATAGTGAGCAGGAGAGTAGGCCATGGTTTCTTTTTGCCTTTGCTAAGGACCTTGGAGAATCCACTTGTCATTTGGTAACATACCTCTTGTAAGAGTAGTTTATCAATGACAAACTGGGGCAGTGTGTGGGGCGCCTTAAACGATCCGTAGACCCTGATAAAAGTACTTTCTGCAATGGGAAACCAGTTGGCCACTTGAGTTATTGTTTCCATGGCTCGCTTGGACATGCATGGGGCGTCTTTGTTGAAAAGCTTTCTGTAGAGTGCGGGAATGAAATTCTGCGAGATTGATTCTATATCTTGCTTGTATTTGGAATCCCAGAATACACTTAAGTCTTTGTGGATTGGTCTGCCATGCTTCACATCCCAGTTATGTGGCCATCCTTCAAACTGAAATCTTGCATATACTGCGTCCAAAAGGTAGGAAGAAATGTAGAATTCAAATGCTCATTCTTCTTCTGGTGCCTATGTTGTTGATATGTTTGACCTGAGGGTTGCTACTATCAGGTTAGCCCAGTTGAACCGAGTGCCATACGAAGTGATAGCATACATGAGTGGGACCCAAGTCCCGTTGAAAGTAGTGGCATCTGGTCGGTCGTACATCCTACACATCGTTGCTGCCACAAGTTTGTAGACTTTCCTGAGGCCCTCTGTTTTATACTCCTGATCCTTTTTCACCTTAATCTTCTCGCGGTCTTCCAAGTTCCCACCATCCCTTCAAGGTCTCCAGTATTGGTACTTCATGAGTAGCTACCCAATCGGCGTTGAAAGATTGTTCTCTGGCGGGAAGTACATAGTAGACTTCAGCATCTTTCCCCATCAGATTAGCAAACGTCTTTCCTGAGTGATCGCGGATGACCCAGATCCTGGAGTCCACTTTCTGGAGGATCCATTCAGTGACCTCTGCACATGGGAATATGGGTGGATGAGCGCCTGCGTAGTGAAGTTTGGATCTCTTGACCTGAATATACACTTTCCGGTCCGCGAGGTCTTCTGGGAAATCAGGCTTTGTGAACTCCTGATATACTTGGTACCAAGTCATTTTGTCTCCTTTCCCAAACACACAGGCGGTGTCCCCATAGATAGGGGGTGGGGAAGGAAGCGTGTCTTCTTCTGAGATCTCTATCTCGGGACTCTTATTTCTTTTCTAAACTGCTGGGGGCCCCATATCGCTTGAGGCCGAAGAGATGGAGACACACTCGAGCTCAACTGAAATATCCCCTGGCATGTCTATAAAAAAATCCCACGATAAGACGGACGACATAATCACAAATATGTTGAATAACTAAACTTTCGGATGAACCGACTGCTCAGGTTAGGTCGTTGTGACCCTTGCCAACTATTATTTGAAGAAATGGTGAGGTCTGCGACTTGGCGACCTTGCGAATAGGTAGCAACGTTGCTAGGTCGCACTGGCATGAACTCTCAGGAAACTGCGACTTTGCGACTAGGTCGCAAGGTCGCTAGGTCGCACTGGCGTGAACTCTCAGGTAACTGCGACTTTGCGACTTGGCGACTTGCAACTAGGTCGCAAGGTCGCAAATCGGGCGGTTAATTGGTGATTAGCAACCTGGCGACTTCGCGACTCAGCGACCAAGTCGCGAGGTCACAGGGTTGCTTGGTTGCTAAGTCGCGGAGTCGCGCTAGGGCTTTTTGAGAGGATTTGTAGCGATTGCGACCTGTGGGGAATGAATGGCAAAGAGGGAAAAAACTCCAAGGGTGATGGGAAAAATCTGAGTTTAAAGGCCTTCCCAGGCAGCCAAGAGGGGAGCTTGAAGCACACTGAGGCGAGGTAAGGCTCAGAGGAGGGGGCAGAGAGAGGTGAGCATGAGGGGGCTGGAAACCTTGACTAGAGGTCTGGTGAGGACCTGGAATGAAACTAAAAGGGAATTAATAGGCTAGGGCAGGGGCAGGTGAGGCAACATTTAACCAAAACAGGAAACAACAGGAGGATTAGGCAACTTACCCGAAAAAAACGCGATCTTGTTGGCTTGTCAGAGGCGTTATTTTCTCCGTCACGCAGGTCGAATGCGACCTTCACCACCCTTTTATTTATAAAGGGGTCGCACGTGCGATCATTTAATGCAGGTCGCTAGGTCGCAAATCAGGGCTGGTTGAGGGGAGATGCGACCTTGCGACTCTGCGACCTGGAGGTCACTAGGTTGCTAGGTTGCACAGTCGCAAATGTGAAGCTTTAGGCCAAGATGCGACCTTACGACCCTGCCTTGCGACCTAGGGGTCGCAAGGTCGCGAGGTCGCATGGTCACTAGGTCGCATGGTCGCAAAATGTGTGATCTTATGAGTTTTGTGACTTTGCGACTAGTTTTTTTAGAGAACAACTCATGGACCAAACTTTGTAGGCATAATGCATGAAAAGGGACTTTTTCAAGGCTCAAGGCTGAGGGCGTATCGGACCTACTTTTACCACAGATATCAGGGGCTCTAAAATTTTAAGATGGGACTAAATTTTGGAGGGTGTTGTAGTGACTACAACAACTCTAAATTAATTAAATTTATAGCGTAGGAATTAATTTTATTTTTTGCCAGAAAAATTAATTAATTGACACTTGAGGGGATTCATTATTTTTCCACCCTCAAATACTTTAGCCATGATGTTTGATTGTGAGGGACCATGCACTAAAGTATTTTTACATCAGATAATTACATTTTCAATGCTCAAAGGGGGAATACCCATTCGTTATAGACCCTCATAGTATTTACCCAATTCTGTCAAAAAATATGATCTAATAGACCAAGTGATTTGTAGTAAATTACTTTAACGAATTAGCTTAAATTATTCCCAAATCACTTTTACAATAGACTCAACTAAAAACACTAGGACTCACCTAAGACTTCTACAATAAATTCCACCATAGCTTTGGGGTTAAGATGGAAGGAAAAACTTTGCCGATTATCCGTGTTTAGAAACACACAATGCGGTGAGACGAAAAACCTCCTAGGATGAAAATCATCACCAAAATCATAGGCTTACCTAGGTTTTTACATAATTAAAGGCCGTACTAGCATCATTTACATTATAATTTGTAGAAATTGGGTTTACAATGACATGACCACTGGCTGCTTGATGATTTTGAACCTTGAAAAAATTTGCTCATCTCTCTGTATGTTGCTTCCTTGGAATGTTGAAAAAATGGGTGCAACAGCCCCCACGACAAAATGGGCTACCATCCAAACTCTATTTTCCTTGGCAACTCAAAATGCATGGAAAGTTCATCAAATGGATGTAAAAACAACTTTCTTGAATAAAGACCTGAAAGAAAATGTTTTTATATCTCAGCCAGAAGATTTTGTTGTTAAGGGACAAGTGCATAAAGTATATAAACTCATCAAATCCTTGTATGGCCTAAAACAAGCACCATGAGCCCGGCATGAAAAATTGACTATGCATCTTTTGAAGCTAAATTTCAAACACTTTGATTTTGATGATGCAACTTTATTTGTCAAGAAAGTTGACAAAACTATTGTCTATCTTGTGGTATATGTAGATGATTTGTTGATGACAGGGAACAATGAAGATTATATTGCATCCATAAAGAAAGGATTTGAGATGATTATTTGGGACATCTTCACTACTATTTGCGAATTGAAGTGACTCAACATCCGAAATATATATTCCTCTCACAAAAGAAGTATGTTGGAGATTTGTTGAACAAATTTGGCATGGTTGAATGCAATCTTTTGTGCACTCTAGTGGAACAAAATTTAAAGCTCAAATCTAAAGAAGGAAATTGAATTTGAGGATGCAACTAAGTATAGAAAGCTTTTAGGAAGCCTTATCTACCTTGCCACCACCAAACCAAACATTTCATTTTTTATTGGAATCCTTTCCAGGTTTATGCAAAATCCTTGTGAGGGTCATTAGTCTGCTGCAAAAAGAGTTCTAAAGTACTTGAAAGGAACTCAAGACTTTGGACTCAAATATACACAAGTGGATGACTTCATCTTGATTGGATACTCTGATTCAAACTTTGATGGAGGTAAGGAAAATGGAGTATCTACTTCAGGTTATATTATGAGTCTTGGATCAAGAGTTGTTTCTTGGAGGTCACGCAAACAGTCAGCTCCAGCTGATTCCACAACAGAGGCAGAATATGTGGCAGCTGCAGAAGCAACTAAAGCGATTGTGTGGCTCAAGAAAATTCTTGAAGATTTGCAGGAGAAACAAGTGCACTCTACTTGTCTTTTAATTGACAATACTTTTGCAATTAAATTGGCCAATAATCCAAAATTCCATGATCGAACCAAGCATACCAATACAAAGTATCTTTTGATTCGACATCATGTAGAGACCAAAACTATTCACCTACGACATTGTTCCACAAATTACCAAATTGCTAACATATTCACCAAAGTGCTTGGAAGAGAAAAGATTGAAAGGTTCAGAATGATGTTTGGACTCATAAACACCCCTTCATATTAAGAGGGGGGGGAGGGGGAATGTTAGGCACCTAATCCTCCAGGGTTGGGCAGAATATGTAAATTTGTAAATAACAAAATATGATAATATGAAGAGACCTTGGTATAGGAATCCCAAAGGTCACTTTGTTTTATGCATATATTCACATTCAATTTAATAGAAATCTGATTGGCAGTCCAATTCGTTTTAATCCTTGACTTGACAAGGCATTTCTAATTTAGGTTCAATTACATTTACTTTCCATCACTTTTCTTCATTCAAGTACTTTTGAAACAAACATATTTTCCTTCAATTATCTTCTTTTCAAGTACCTGTTTAATTTACATTTCAAGCTCTTACTTTTCAAGCAATTGTAATTTACTTTCAAGTCTTTATTTTACAAGTATTATCTCTTGATTTGAACATTTTATTTAACAAGCTATCTTGGCACTAGTCTCCATTGTTATATCATTTGCTATCATTTGATTTCATTGCTACATATTGTTTATGAATGGCCATTTATATGCTCATGGTTATTTTATTTACTTGAAGGGTTATTTACATGCTTTGGAGTAACATTGTTGTAATTTATTTGTTTATGATTGAATGTATCTTGGGTAACCTTAATTAACTCCTAAAACTTGATTTTGTTTAACTTAGCTAAATCAAACCTTTGTCTTTTGTCTCATTAGGTCTACCCCCTGTAATATTCCTAATGGAAATATATAATGATACACAAAAGAAAACATAGTAAAAATACACAGCGAATTTATACACAAATTTGACACCAAATATGGAGCCAAAAACTGTGCTGTTCTAAGCCATTTTATTATAAAATCATGGGGTTACAATCTGGCATTTGTAAAGTGTGTACCTGTGCTTGATCAAGGGAAGCTAGCAAATCCCATGTGATGAAGACAAGACCCCCAAATGTTGTTGGCTGATCTATCTTTGGCTCTGCAATAAACTCCCCAGAAATTGAGTTGTTGGCTGCAAGAGATAGTTGTTAGGGCCTCCTTTGGTGCTCAGAAAATTCCGGGAAATTAACCTCGGGCACCCCCACAAAAACTCACGAAGGAATTGGCCAAATGTTGACCTCGGAATTTTGACCCAATTTCCCCTAGTTCCTCCAGTTGCTGGCTGAGTTGGGACACCTGTTTTACCCCTCAAATTTCCCTAGAAAATTATGCCCAATTATATATGAGATCCTTGTTAAAAACCCAGAAAAGCCCAAAAAGAGTTTGCTCTAGTTTTGATGCTCCAAAATTGACCCCAAATGCTTGGCCTTCCTCCACAAGCAGAAAATGTAACCTATAGTAGATACTGTGCTTTCTGCTCCACCAAAATGTTGGGAAATCCCCTACAATCTCCCCCAATCCAATTCCAAACAACCCCAACTCCTCAATTCCTTCCACAAGCCACCCCACACTTGGCCCCTACGAAATACTACGCAATTCTTGAGCAAGATGATGTAGGCCCGACCATACCAATTTGTTCTGTTGAGAAAAATACCACTGCTCCTATAAATTTCCTCCTTACGACAAGTATTAGTGTGAGAAAATAACCTGGCAACAACAAACCTTTTCTCTCCGGCACAATACCTCTCCAAGCCCTGCGTAACTCCCTTTTCTATGTTCCACTGGTGCCAAAAATTCGGCTACTGCGTGGTATCCTTTCAGCTACCAAAGATGAGTATAGTTTGCCTCCCTAGGGTGGGACTCGTGGTCCACCGAAGAAGAGGGTGAGATTTCCCCTTGGAACTCTGCGTTAAACAACACCAGTGACTTAGTTGAACAACTTGAGCAACAATGTGTAAAATGACAAATTATCAAAAGTGCTCTATGCTACTTTCAACCCTCTATTTATAATGGTTTCCTCACCTTTCCTTGTGGCTCATGTTACCACTCAAACCAGCAGGGGACCGAAGAGGGGTTCCTATGAGGGCATCACTAGGTCAAGGGCAACGATCGAGACTTAGCCCACTGTCACCACAGCTAAGACTCCCTGCTCTTTACGGACTTTCACCGATGGGAGGAGACCCGGTAGTTTTAGGAATTCACTTGTAAAGTATAGACCAATGACTAGGTGTTAATTGACCCTAGAAACCCTTTACCTAGGATAGAATGAAGAATGGGGATTGCTTGCATTTTAAGCAAGAGACTTGATCTTCTAGGGAGAGGGTATGAGTATTGGAGGGTTGAGGTAGAAGAATAAGATTTGTATAGGAGGTTCTCAATCCCTAAAATCCTTTAGGAACTTGGATTCCTGAGTAGTCCTTGATAAATCAGCTTTGATAAAGAATGGGGGACCCAACCCTGGTTAGGGGATGGATTTTGGCACCCAATAATGTTCTTAACCTGGCCATGGTGAGGGGAAAGGATTGTTGAGATTTTGAGGTGTTGGGGTAGCATCGGATGTGCTCTAGCTCCCAAACTTTGTGGAGGGAATAGAGTACATGAGATCCCCAAGACCCAAAAAGCGATTTAAGAAATTCCATCGTTTAAGAGATATTTAACTAATTAATCTTTCCATCTTGTTTAAGAGATATTTAATTCATCTTTTTAATCAAGGACCCTAAGTCTAACTTAGGAAAATTAAAAGATTAAAGTTAATTAAATTAAACATGTGATGAAAATGACTTAAGTCACACGGATCAAGCATCTTCTAATATTAGCCGTTGACTCAAGATTAGATAATGGCCGTTGATGTTTCAATGAGAAAAGTATAAGAAGAGGGCTTGGGGTCAGTTGGAGAACACACACAGTGGTAGAGCATTGAAATTAAGCTGGAATTCTAGGGCGTGGTTTGCTAAGAATTTCAGAAGTGTTTCAGCTGCATCGAGGGGTAGTATTGGCGAGAGGGATGGTTTGATCCTAGGCCAAGAGTGCAATGAGGCAGAGAAGCAGCAGACCGAGGCAGCAGCTATGCAGCTCAGCCATGAGCCCAAAGGGGCAGCGCAGTGGCTTCAGGAGCTACGCAGGCTTGACGCAGGCCCAAAAAGGGCAGTGCAGGGGCAGCTGAAGGCCAGCAGGGTTGACGCAGGGCCAACCAGGGCTGCGCAGGGGCAGCGTAACCCTGTTTGGCGTGATGCAGACCCTTCCTGAGTAGTGCAGGGGCTGACATAGAGGGCTTCAGAGCAGCGTTGGGGTTTCTAAAGACTGAAAAGGGTTAGGTTCTGTAAATCCTGTTTGAGGGTGTGAATCAGTCAGTCAGTGAATCAGTCAGTTTGGTGCCCAAATCTGTTGTACTTAAATTCTGCTTAATAATAAAAACCCTCCAGCAGCCAGAAGACCGGTTTTCCCGCATTGGGTTTTTCCAGGGACAGTGGTCCAGAAAATCCTTGTGTGTCACTTTGTCATTGTGCATGTTATTCAGTTTAGATTTGTATGTGTAGGTTGTTAATGTGTTTACTTCAATGTTAATGTTGAAGATTTTCAGATTAATAACTTAATGTAAGTAGGAGGAGTAAATAAAAAATTTAGCAATAGGATTTGTTTGAGCATATTCAGAAATTTTCACATGGCATTAGAGGGATTGCAAATCTAGCTTGGATCTCCAACAAGAAGGCTGAAGAAATTCTTGTTGCGGAAAGAAGCAATAGCAACAGACAAACTGGACCAGAGAAGGCAATGCAACAGCAGAAGGAAGCAGAGCCACGCAGAGGAAAGGTGATGCAGGAGCATCAAGGCCATTTTTCATTTTTAAATATGTAATAAAGGGGGTGGTGACATTTTTATTATTTTATTAATTAATTTGTTATTTTTAATAAAATAGGAGATAAATTATAAAAGTGAGGATTTTGTAAATATTCTTTTATTAATTAAAAGGATATGAGAGAAATAGATTAGGAGCAAAATTAGAGAGTAGAAATTCTATGTATGGGACTTTGTTGAGTCCACACCTAAAATATATTTAAAATAGATTTAGTTGAGGATTAGGTGGAGAGATTTTTGGAGTGAATTAAATTCATTATTATGTATAAATATGAGTGGTTTTTGTGAGGAAAATACACTTGAATAGTTGAAGAGTTGTGAGTAGTGAGAGGGTTTCTACTTGAGAGCCTTCGGGCAATTGTAAAGGGCCATAGATCTCGAATATCTGGCCAAACAAGAGTTGTAAGTAATTTTGGTTTGTTTCAGATTATATATATATTTTGGTTGATTGGGAAATTTCTTGTTAGATTTGTAATTGATAGTTGAATTATGCGCCTTGGCTGATTGATTATGAATGGTTGAAACCCAAAGTGGAAATTCGATGAGGTTGGAGGAATTGAATGTAAATGGTGTTAAATCTCTGCATGAATGGTGGCTGTAGTTTTAGGTTGAACCAGTTCTATTAAGTATAATCGATTGCAGTAATCGCTATTTATTTGGCGCCTGAAGCCACAAGACATAATCCTGTGCAGAACTGAATTCAATTTGTATGAATACGTTTGGTTTTAAATAATCCTTGTTAGGTGGCTCTGCACATAAGTTTAAAGAATCGATATTATCAGTATTATAGTTGTTATTTATAATGGTGAATCTGGGTGCTTTTATGTCGATTTGTAGTAAGGGCGCACTATGAAATTGTGGTCATAGAGCTGAACGAAATAACGTTGGAAAGAAGCTGTTGGTTAAAAAAGCTATTGGATGAAATTAATTTGAAATCAAACACAGAACTGTTTACACATTGTATGAAGCCGACTAAGAAATGAGATGAGGAGGACCGGACGTCCTGTCGATTGGCAAACGAAATCGGAAGCCCAGCTTTTTGAATGATAAGAGGCTGGGGTTTTGAAAACGTTGGCCATAAAAGCCAAGACATTGTGACAATAGCGTTGAAAATTCACATCGATATGAATGCAGAAGTGCTGTAATGGATAGAACAGCACGAGGAAGAGCTTGTGTATAATCTTGCTGTGGTAGCGATGAACCAAAGAATAAATCAATAATGCGTTAACAAGCTTGGCAAGTGTTAAACTCAGAACTAGAAAGTGTCCAAGGTAAGTTGATTTCATGTGCAAATAGATTGGCATTTGATTTTAAATCGAAGTCTGGTTTTAATTTTCCACAGCTGAAGGTCAAGTGCGGATCTTGGTGAATGTATGATAGCATGCAAATATTATTTGGAATGGCGATGATTGCGTAGAGGTTGGATTTGATTAAAAAATGTCTAGCTTGTTAAAAGACAAAGGCGCACTTATATAATGGAACCAAAGTTCATTTGGAGGCTGATGCCAAGACTCCACCAGCGTTGCTTGAAGCCTGTCAGCGCTGGGGAAACGAAGGATTCAAGCAGTATTGTGTATCTTTGCAGAAAATTGCAGATAAAGCTTGGGATAACGCCTCTCATGATGTACAACAGAAGGCAGAGGAAGCCTTTGTACAAGTGGTAAGGAATGAAGTTGAGTTTTGGAATATGAGTTATTATGACCATAATTGAAAAGTCATTTTGGAACATTGAAAAGCTTTGTTATCTTGGAATTGGTTTTGATGCGAAAGTATTTGAGTTTATGAAGTTGGGTTTGATTTCAAGTATGGTTTTTATAAATCATGAGATTATAACCGTATGAAACAAGCTTCCGCGAATGATAATGTATATAATTGCCCGGACTTGGAGTGTTTATGTGGGCAGTTATTGGATTGCACATGTTATATGCATGGTGTTGTAAAGATTCTGGGTTTTGCAGGTTTGCCCTGCATTAAAAGGGTGACAGAGTCTCCACGCAGATCCACGCAGGCCCACACACTTACTGCGCAGAGGCAGCGCAGAAACTGTGCTGAGACTGTCTGCTCACATAGAGGCCAACTAGGGTGACATGGTCCAGAAGGTGATTGTTGTTCAGAGTGTCGGAAGTTGAGCTGGTGGGGTCAAAATTCTATCGGTGCAGAATTTAGCCTAAGCGAAGTTGACGGAGAGCAGGAGGAGAACATCTTCTCAAAAGATTTCATGCCAAAGAAGTCTAAAGATCAATTAGAGGATTGAATAGAGCTGGTTTGTGTTGTTTGGCAGACTTCCAAGAGAGGGAGTCAGTTGTCAGAGGGAGTAGAGGGTGCCTTTCTCGCCAAGGATCTTAGATCCAAGTCTCTAGCATAGAGAGGAGGATTCGTTCCGACACATTTTCTAAGCAGATGGCACCCCATGGACTATGTGATCAGGATAGGTTGGATGACCTATCCAACTTTGCAATTTGGAAGGCCAAAATCTTGGTAGTCATGGAGGCATACGGCTTGAGGGAGCATGCAGAGAAAGTCTTGGTTACACCCATCGATGTGAAACTCCTGGAGAAGAACGAAGATGCAGAGACACATGCTAAGTGCTTCATTATGGACGGGGTCAAAGATCATGTGGTTCCACACATAGCCGAGAAGGCAACGACTCATGAGATATGGGTAGCTCTAGCCACACTATATGAAGGAAGATCCATCTAGAGGAAGATGCTTCTAGAGAACCAGCTAAGGTTATTCATGATGGCCAAGGGAGAAGAGATCGACCCTTTTCTATCCAAACTACAATCGATCCAGGATCAGCTGACTGGCATGGGGGTCAAGGTAGATGACGATGTCATGGTGAGGACTACTCTCAATGTAGTCACAGTGGGCTGGGAAACTTTTGTCCAAAGTCTCTTGGGTAGAGAAGACCTTCCCAACTAGAACAACATGTGGGCTATCCTCTGACAAGAGGAAATCTGTCGGATGACCAAAAGACAATACAACACTGGTTCGAGCAAAGTGAAGAAGGAAGAAGAGGAAGATGCAACCTTGGCTTCAAAGAGGCAGCAAGGGAGAAAGAAGTGTGATCTGTCGAAGATCAAGTGTTTCTAGTGTGGCGAACTAGGACATTTTGCCAAAAATTATCCTCAAAAGAAAAAGGACAAGGAAGCTTCTAGCTCCATGGCTGCTGTGGCGGACGATGGCTCCAGAGATGACGTAGCTATGAGTGCTCATGAACCACGAAAGTGGGGCGATCTTGATCTGTAGAGCAGTTACAGAGTGCGAGCAGGATCCTTGAGTAGCCCAACTCTTGGATCACATACAAGCTACTGGAGACTTAAGACGGTAGCAGGGCAAGTGGAGCAATGGGTGTAGAGAATCACAGATGGAGCATAGGCAGAGCTAGATACTGAGAGGGAGTAGTGTAGTGCAGATGCTGCAACAACAGTGCAGAGCAGGCTTGCTTACGCAGTGTAGAGGCTTCAGGAGGACAATAAAGTGCAGAAGAGGTCTCCTTACGCAATGTAGATCTGCAACAGTGCAGTAGCATACAAATATCAGCACGAAGCAGCAACCTATGGAGCTTCAGTGATGAGATGCAACCCAACTGACTTGTTTGTTAAAGATTGGGCAGGAGTCTTTAGCTGTTTCTCTCAGCAACTGAGTTGCAGTGCAGCGATTGGCAGCACGATGCAGCAGATTGAGAGGGAGCTGTAGTACAGATGTAGCAGTGGCGGTGGCAGTGTCATGGGCAGCAGTACGGGAGAGCAGCAGAGTGCAGTGATGAAGGGCAGCAGGCCAAGCATCAGCGTAGAGACCCACACTAGAGATCAATGCAGAACTTTGGGGTGAAGTATTGTTGCTAGAGTACATTCCTCGCTAAGAGGGAGTGATGATATTTTGAGGTGTTAAGGTAGCATCGGATGTGCTCTAGCTCCCAAATTTTGTGGAGGGACTAGAGTACATGAGATCTCCAAGACCCAGAAAGTGATTTAAGGAATTCCATCTTGTTTAGGAGATATTTAATTAATTAATCTTTTTAATCAAGGACCCTAAGTCTAACTTAGGAACATTAAAAGATTAAAGTCAATTAAATTAAACATGTGATGAAAATGACTTAAGTCACACGGATCAAGCATCTTCTAATCTTAGTTGTTGATTCAAGATTAGATCATGGTCATTGATGTTTCAACAAGAAAAGTATAAGAAGAGGGCTTTGGTTCAGTTGGAGAACACACACAGTGGCAGAGCACTAAAACTAAGATGGAATTCTAGGGTGTGGTTTGCTAAGAATTTTAGAAGTGTTTCAGCTGCAGCGAAGGGCAGTATTGGAGAGAGGGATGGTTTGATCCCAGGCCAAGAGTACAACGAGGGCAGAGAAGCAGCAAACCGAGGCAACACAGAGGTAGCATGTAATATCCCGAAAAGGAAATAACCAGTAATACCAAGCATACAAAAAGATACAAATGCTATAAACTGAACGTGAAGCAGATACACATGAAATAGAGAGAATACTGAGCCATTTTATTATACTGAGAAATAGAAATGAGTACAAGAGGTGATCAGAGTGATGGCACCTCGACTTGTACCAGGCAAGTGTAGGAATACTCTCAGAATATCAAAGGAATGGTTGCTGTTGACACCTAATCATATGGGATGGGTGTGCACATGTAATATTTAATATTAGGAAATAAGGGCAAGAGTCATTGGGAGATGAATCCCAATAGCCTCACCTCCATGTATAAATCCATATGCATTCTTCAGCTAATACACATTCTGATTTGAGGAGTTACCTCCTGGTTTGACATGGTATCAGAGCCAGTCCCACTATTGGCATTTCTGCCTGTGGTGTGACTCCCTCTCCTTTGCTCAGTCAATTTTTATTAATAGTTTTTGCTGCTCCTTAATTGCTATACTGTTATTCTGCATTTTTTTTTCTCTTCAATTATCCACAGGTCTGACATTTGCAGCTCCTGCAGCTTCTGGAGATTCTGCAATTCTGCAGACCCTGAAATTCTGCAAATTGCAGCCCCTGCCACTCTGCAATTCTACAGTCCTGCACACTGCCATTTCAGCTTACAGTAACGCCCTCGACACCTGGTTTGACATGGCCCTTCCGGCCCCTCCCATCCATATATGACAGTCGTATAATACAACGCTGATATCAACGCTATCATACAACGCTATCATATTTTATATATCACGCTGTCTGGTTTATAATACAACGCTTCCCACTAATAATACGCTCCTGGTTTTTGTAACTTGGTTTGAGCAGGTGATTGTATATTTAATACGCTGTCATATATACCATACCGCTCCACTTTATATATACTATCCGCTCCCTTACATATACAGTCAAGTCCGCTTTATATATACAAGTCCGCTTCTTTATATATACTGTCCGCTCCCTTACATATACAGTCAAGTCCACTTTATATATAAAAGTCCGCTTCTTTTATTTCCGCCCCTCCATTCATTATACAATACCACTATTTCAATTCTTTAATACCATTCCCCACATTACCACTTTTATACCACCCCTCCACCATTCATAATACCACTTCTTATGTAATATCCCAAAAATGGATTCTTCAGCAGATCATGCCTGAAAAACGCATTCTTCAGTTATGATGGCTTCAGCTATCATATAATATGTCTGAAAATTATCAGCAACCAAAATAAATAACAACAGTAACCTTTACTCAGCTTTTAAGGGCAAAAAGGCGGGGAAAAGTGAGGATTTTGGCCCTAAAATGAGTGTATAAGGAAATCTGCGTAAAATTACGTCTCAAGGTTCTGGGATATATTAGAATAGGTCAAGAGGGACTTCCATGTCGAATCTCAGCTCAAACAAAGGTGTTTTTCTAAGTTAAACAGTTCCTCCTTCCTGACTAGTCAATAAAAACCCTGATTTCCCAAGACTTTGAGTATGCAGAAATTTTCTGAAGCAAGGGCAGTGTATTTTCTGAAGGAATATGATGTATAACACTATTAATAATCAGAGAATTAGTTTTGGTACAAGGCATAGGCTTTTAGCAAGGTTAAACAACAGTTTTATATAGAAAACCCCTCAAGATAGAGGTGCCGCAAGACAAGAAAATGATCTAGAAACCCTACAGCGTTTTCTGCAGTAGATGTGAGACAAAAGATGCCTATATAGCCAATAATAATGTATAGCAGTGGAAGAGAGTACAAATCTTGAGGAAACAACCTCTCAAGAGAAGAAATGCAAGCCTCCACAACACATGTACATAAACATGAAAAGCATTGCTATTTCTGCATAAACCCCAGGCTATGAAAAACGCAGTCTAAGACAAAATTCTGCTCCAATACATAGATATGATAGTATATAGCTCAAATACAATAGGGGAGCAAAGCTCTAACCCTTATAAGCAATAAGATCTCAATCCTCCAAGGGATTGGCTGAAATACACAATACGACCAAAATGCCGGAGTTGCTGGGCAGCTACTGCAACTCCAAACTGAAACCAAATAGAGAAGGCTGAATATGATGATCAACTGAAGTATACCTCCTCCAATAGATCTCCAAAGTGGAAGGCTGATCCTTACACTTGAGATCTTCCCCACAAATCAACCGGCAAACCCTCACAGCAGCTGCACCATAAAAATAACGCAGATACAAAAAGGGACTGCGCAGTAGAGGCAGAATAACTGTTGGCCTGATGCCAAGATCTGCAAATCAGCTCCAAAATCTCCCAATCTGATCCTCCAAGGAAAGAGAGACTCTCCCTCTGAAAAACAAGAGAAGGAGGTGGTGTCATAAAGTCACCACGGCAACACCCTACAACACAGAATTACGCTGCTGCAGCAATAATGCTGTCCTGGAGGATGATGCTAAGAAAATAACCTTGCCCGAGCAGGCACTCGAAGTCCCCCGGGGCTAAGGGTGAGATCTCCGCACGGAGACACTCGGTGCACTAAATAGTGCAGCAGACGGGCTAAACAGCCAGCGTGCCAAAGAGAAGACAATATGTCTCACTCAATAATCAATAATCCAAATATCCAAGCATGTCCAAATGAGGAGGCTCCTCCATCTTTTATGGTGTTGGTTTCCCTCCAAAACCAAATGTAGCCTCTCTCTCTCCTCCACATCCTCATCCTTATCCACATTCTCATCCTTATCTGCGCAGAAGCTTGGAGAAACTTCTAGAGTGTCCATAGTCGCCCTCCTCCACGTGGTGTTGGGTCCCCCCTTGACTCCCACTTAAGTCGCAACGTTGTGCTACTAGGTGGATGTCTTATTTCATTTAAGTGAGTTTAGACCCTCTTTACTCACTTTTTATTTATTTGCAAACTGTTGGTGGAAAAATAAACAAAATAGAATATTCCAATTTGTTGTCGCAAATTAGGAATATTACATCTTACATTCATAATACCGCCATTCCATATCGACCTCCCATACAAAATTTTTTTTCCCAAACAAAAAAAAATACATATATTTTTTTGGTGCAGAATTCAGTTTTTTAGCAAAGAGTTTTTTAAATTCAGAGTATTTTTCCAGCAAGAGTTTTTGCCCCTTTAATTGAGCAAATTTCAAGAGTTGAAAGTTTTTATAGCAGAAATTTTTCCTCTTCAGAAGATTTTTTTCCAGCAATCTAATGCATTCTCTCATCTCTATTGTTGGGGTGGTTCTCTCCGGCAAAGAGAACTATCTTGAATGGTCTCGGAAGATTAAACACACACTCATTTTTGATGAGCTGTGGAAAAGAATCTGTGAAGGACAAGAAGAAAATCCACCAGCAAAGCCCACTTCAGACAAAGAGCTTGCCATTTGGGAAAATAAGAACTGCAAGGCCTATGCCTTGATTGCAGCCTCCGTAAGTGAAGAGGTGAGTCGCCATATTTCATCATTCTCAAATGCCTATGATGCCTTGAAGAAGCTAAAATAACTCTATGATTCACATTCAGAATTAGAAAATGTTCAATTGATGATTAAGTTGTTCAGTCTTGAAATGAAGAATGATGATTCCCTTGCTTTAGCTTCAGAAGTAAGATCTATAATGCATGACATTGAAAACACTGGTGTAAAAATGGACATATCTCTCATAGCATATGTTAAGGCATTATATCCAACTTACTCACATTATCTTGAGTCTTTGCAAGCAAGTGGAAACTTTGAGCATATCACCTTTGATAAACTTGAGAAAAAGTTTGCAGAAAGAGAGAAAGCTTTTGGGAAGATGACAGTCCCTTCATCTTCCGAAGAAGCTGCATACTTGGCACACAGAGAAAAGAGTCATACCCCAGATTCATCCAGAGGAAGAGGTGGCAGAAGAGGAAGAGGAAGAAGGAACTTCACAGAAAGGGGGGGCAGACAAGCTGACAAATCCAATCTTCATTGCACACGTTGCAATAGAGATGGACATGATGCATCCAAATGCAGAACACCATGGGAGAAAATTGAGCAGCACAGAAATCAAGACAAAGGTAAAACTAATGACAAAGACAAAGGTAAAGCACCTGAATCCGCTCACTATGTTCTAACACATTGTAACAATGGAGTAACTGAAAACCTATTTGATGTTTCATTTACTTCATGGAGAGATGATTGGTTGCTAGATTCAGGAGCAACATGTCACATGACATTTAGAAAAGATTTTTTTGAAGAATTCACTGACAAAGTTGATGGAGCAGTATATTTCGCAGATAAATCCAAACTCAAGCCATCAGGGCCTACATGAGGTTCTATACCTCCCTGAGTTGAAGAGAAACTTGCTGTCCCTGGTCGAAATCCGGCAGCAAGGACACTCAATTCACTTGTTTGATGGCAAGGCAGAGGTTAGAAAAGCATCAGATCACTCACTTGTCATGGAGGGAATAGAAGAAGGGAGACTCTTAAAGCTGAAAGGTTCATCTGCTCATGCTCAAAACTTTGCATTCAGTTCACATCATGATGAAGGTACATTCCCATCAAGTCTTTTATGGCATGCTAGATTTGGACACTTAAACTATGACAGCCTTCGTTTATTGAATAAAAATGGTGTTAATGGACTACCTACAATTCCTAGAAAACCTAAGGAATGTTATGCTTGTATTCTAGGAAAGAATAGCAAACAACCATTTCATGATTCACACTCCAGAGCACATAGAAAACTTGAACTTGTTCATTCAGATTTATGTGGCCCTATGCCTATTGCTTCTGCAAATGGAAACAAATACATGATGACATTTAGTGATGACTACACCAGAATGTGTTGGATTTACTTACTGAAGAATAAGTCTGATGCTTTTCAAACTTTCAAGAATTTTCATGCATGGATTGAAAATGATGCACAAACACATATTGGCTCTCTACGTACTGATAATGGAAAAGAATACACTTCAAACGAATTTGAAAATTATCTTCGTCAACATGGAATCAAAAATCAAACCACTGTGCCATATAATCCACAACAGAACGGTGTAGCTGAAAGAATGAACATAACCATCTTAAATATGGTCCGCTCCATGTTATTTTTCAAGAATGTAAAATTGATGTTTTGGGCTGATGCAGTTCTATGTGCTGTTTACATAAAGAATAGGTGTCCTTCAAGTTCAATTAGAAACAAAACTCCTTTTGAAATGTGGCATGGCCACATTCCTTCGATAAAGCATTTCAGGGTCTTAGGGTCCACCTGTTATGCCTTGATACCCAAGGGTCAAAGGAACAAACTTGGTGCTAGAAGCAGAAAATGTATCTTCTTGGGTTACTCCAATACCTCCAAAGGATATCGTCTCTATGATGAAGCAAATAAGAAGTTTGTGATAGCAAGAGATGTCATATTTCTTGAATCTTCCAAGAGTTACAAGGTTGTTGAGCGGCAACTTGATCGCCTGGATAGATTCACACATGCAAAGTCTTTCCAAGAATTTGATAATGTGATTCCACATCTTGAAGGGGGGATTCCGATATTGAATCAAACTGTGGAATCATCTCCCCCACATGAACAAACAACCATGGATGACACATTAGATGATGTGATTGACAGAATTGGGAGATTGAATCTTGAATCAATCCCAACTCAGTCAAATGACCAGCCTGGGCCATCTCAGAAAGGTCCTCCCAAATGGCTGACAAAGACACTGGAGAATGTTCATCCTGATGAGGTTGGAAAAACAGGAACAAGAAGTTCCTCTCAACAAATCGAAGGTGATGTAGATAATTCTGATTCCCCTGTTGATATGGATATTGCTTATAACTGTGAATTGAGTTTGTCTACAGATCATGAACCAACTTCCTTCAAAGAAGCCACTTCTCATGATGAATGGAAAGAAGCGATGCAGAAGGAGTATGATGCCTTGATAAAGAATGGCACTTGGAAGCTGGTTGATCTGCCTTTGGGAACGAAACCAATTGGCTGTAAGTGGGTCTACAAGAACAAGTACAAAGCAGACGGCTCACTTGACAAGCACAAGGCCATGCTTGTGGCAAAAGGATTCGCACAGAAAGGAGGAGTCGATTATGAAGAAAATTTTGCTCCCACAACAAAATGGACCACCATCCGGACTCTCTTTGCCTTAGCAGCTCAGAATGGATGGAAAGTCCATCAGATGGATGTAAAAACAACCTTCTTGAATGGAGATCTAAAGGAGAAAGTTTATATGTCCCGGCCAGAAGGATTTGTGATAAAGGGTCAAGAACACAAAGTTTGCAAACTTGTAAAATCCTTGTATGGCCTCAAGCAAGCACCACGAGCCTGGTATGAGAAATTGACCGAGCATCTTCTGAAACTTGATTTCAAACATTTTGATCTTGATGATGCAACTTTGTTTGTTAAGAAAGTTGGAAAAACAATTGTATATCTTGTGGTATATGTAGATGATCTTTTGATAATAGGAAACAATGAGAGCTATATTGCATCCATGAAGAAAGAGTTGAAGAAAGGTTTTGAAATGACTGATTTGGGTCATGTTCATTACTATTTGGGTATTGAAGTAATTCAACATCCAAAATTCATATTTCTTTCTCAAAAGAAGTACATTGGAGATCTCTTGAACAAATTTGGCATGGATGATTGTAATCCCTTAACCACTCCAATGGAACAAAACTTGAAGCTCACATCTATTGAAGGGAAGGAATTTGAGGATGCAACTAAGTATAGACAGCTTATAGGAAGTCTTATCTACCTGACCACCACCAGACCTGACATTTCATTTGTTGTTGGAATCCTCTCAAGGTTTATGCAAAAACCTTGTGAAGGACATTGGTCTGCTACAAAAAGAGTGTTAAGGTACTTGAAGGGGACTCAAGACTTTGAACTCAAATATACACAGGTAGGCGACTTCAGCTTGATAAGATACTCTGATTCAGACTTTGATGGGGACAAAGAAACAGGGGTGTCTACTACAGGTTACACCATGAGTCTTGGATCAGGAGTTGTCTCATGGAGATCGCGCAAACAGTCATTTCCAGCAGATTCCACGACCGAAGCAGAATATGTGGCAGCAGCTGAAGCAACAAAGGAAATTGTGTGGCTCAGGAAAATCCTAGAAGATTTGCAGATGAAACAAATGTATTCCACACCACTCATGATCGACAACACTTCTGCAATAAAGTTGGCCAAGAACCCAAAGTTCCATGATCGAACAAAGCACATCAATACAAAGTACCATCTAATTCGACATCATGTTCAGGGCAAAACCATCCATCTACATCATTGTTCCACAAATGAGCAAACTGCTGACATCTTCACCAAAGCACTTGGAAGAGAAAAGTTTGAAAAGTTCAGATCGATGCTTGGACTCACCAACATCCCTTCGGATTAAAGGGGGGAATGTTGACACCTAATCCTATGGGATGGGTGTGCACATGTAATATTTAATATTAGGAAATAAGGAAGGCCAAGAGTCATTGGGAGATGAATCCCAATAGCCTCACCTCCATGTATCAATCCATATGCATTCTTCAGCTAATACACATTCTGATTTGAGGAGTTACCTCCTGGTTTGACAGTTGCTCTATGCTCTGCGTCCAAGCTGCTGGAAAAAAGCCGTGCTGCTGCTACTGCTGGAACAAAATGAGTATTTGGGGCTGCTCCCCTACCCGGAATGAGCTGAAACTCTGGCATCCGCCTCTACTCACAATACCCAGAAAAGCCCAGAGAGCGTTTCTGGAATGGATGACCCCCGAAAATACCTCCCTTGAGGATCTACGCTATCCTCCCAAGGGCCACGCTGAAGTTGGATGAAATCCCCCAAAAGATGGCCTCCCGCTTAGCCAAAAGTCTCCAATAAGCAAGGGCTGGTCCCTTGCTCAATCTCCTGACCAAAATCCTCCGAAAGAATGCCACTCCGGAGCTCCCTCAATATGGACTGCGTCCTCCCTCTCAAGACTGTGCAGTCTATAGATGCAATGCTCCCCCACAAATGCCACAACTCGATCCTCCTGCAAAATATTGATGGGAATGCCTCACCCGAGCAAGCACTCGAAGTCTCCCGGGGCTGAGGGTGAGATCTCCGAACGGAGACACTCAATGCACTGAACAGTGCTGCAGACAAGCTAAACAGCTAGCATGCTCAAAGTCGAAGTGACCAGCTCAATATGCATAAACTCGAATGAGGAAATGAGGAGGCTCTCCTCTTTTTTATAACGATGGGCCTCTCTCAACCCTAGGCCCCACCATCTCCTACGTAGCCTCCATTTGGCCCACGTTGCCAACTCAACTGCACTGTCTATGCCCACGTGGTCTAAGTGGGTCCCCCCTCTACGTGGTCTCTTGGCCCCCCTTGGGCCACTTAAGTTACAACGTTGAGTCTACTAGGGAGTATACTTTATTTTAAAGTGAGTTACATCTCCCTATTACTCACTTTTATTTATATTTTAACTATAGAAGGAAAAATGGATCAAAATTAATATTTCCAATTAGCTAGCGCTAATTGGGAATATTACAGTCTCCCCCAGCAAAATGTTGCTTGACCCCAAGCAACTGTAGTGATGGATGCTGCAAGATCTTCTCACTCTCCCAAGTGGCATCCTCATCCGACAAATTCTTCCACCTCACCAAGAATTCCCGGACTGTCCTGCTCTGCAGCTGTCTCTCTCTGACATCAATGGTGGCCTCCGGCTGCAGCACCAAATGCCCCTCATCATCTGTAGGCGGAAGCTCCTCCGTCACTGTCACCTGCTGTCCCAAAGCCGCCTTCAAGCATGATACATGAAAAATGTTATGAATCTTGCTGCCTTGGGGCAGCTCCAACTCATAGGCAACCTGTCCAACCTTGCGTATCACCCTGTATGGTCCGTAAAAGCGGGGCTTGAGCTTTTCAGCCCCCTTCTGCTTCAGAGTCGACTGTCGGTATGGCTGCAAGTGTAGGTAGACCAAGTCCCCTACCTCAAACTGTCTCTCCACCCGACCCTTGTCGGCATACAACTTCTGCTGATTCTGCGCGGTAGCCATGTTATCCTTGAGAGCTCGGAGGATGTCCTGACTCTCTTGGATCCAATCCTTGGCTCTCGGAGCCTTGCTGGCACCAAACATCACATCAACGAAAGATAAAGCATGATAACCATATAATGCATAAAACGGAGACATACCGATAGACATGTGATGTGTGTTGTTGTAGCAGTACTCTCCTAGGTGTGGCCACTTCAGCCATGCTCTCTATTGCCCACTGACATAGTTACGCAAGTAGCCCTCTAGCCACTTGTTAACTATCTCCGTCTTCCCATCTGTCTATGGGTGATAGCTAGTGCTCGGTGTCAACTCTGTCCCCACCAACCGAAAAAGCTCCTGCCAAAATCCGCCCATGAAGCCGCTGTCCTTGTCACTGACAATGGTCTTGGGAAGACCACGTAACCTGAAGATATCTCGGAAGAACAGCTCTGCCACCTGTGCTGTTGTATAGTGCGCGGATATGGCGAAAAAGTGTGCATATTTTGTCAGCCGATCAACGACGACAAATATACAGTCCTTGCCCTGCACCGTGGGCAACCCCGTGATGAAGTCTATCGAAATACTCTCCCATTTCCCCTCTATAATGGGAAGAGGCTGCAAGAACCCTGCTGGATGGTTCATCTCCCCCTTGTTGCGCTGAAAAACTTCGCACTCCCTGACATGCTGGAGTACGTCCTCCCTGAGGCCCTTCTATGAGAACCTCTCTATGATGGCCCTGTAGGTTTTGGTAAACCCTTGGTGACCGGCCAATGGTGAATCATGAGAAGCTTGTAGTATCTTCTTCTTGAGCTGAGAGCCTTCAGTCAAGAAGATCCTGTCCCTGTAGTAGATGATCTCATCCATCACCCTATATCTATCATCCGTCACTTGTCCATCTAGAACCTCGCAAGCAAACCTGTCCTTGGAGTACTCCACCAAAAGTCGAGCCCTCCAATCTACGTGCAGACTCATCAAAGACAATGCGGCTGGTCTGCGTGAAAGTGCATCAGCCACCACGTTGTTCTTTCCTTTGACGTACTCTATGTCAAAGTCATACGCCTGGATCTTGCTGACCCACTTCTGCTGCCTCTCCTGTAGCTACTTCTGCTCTAAAAAGAATCTGAGGCTGTTGTGGTCAGTCCTCACCCTGAACCTGTTACCTACCAGGTACTGCCGGAATTTGGCCAAGGCATGCATGATGGCCAACATCTCCTTGTCATATATGGCACATAACTGCTCATGTGGAAGGAGCTTCCGGCTCTCAAAAGCTGTCGGGTGACCTCCCTGCATCAATACTGCATCGATCCCCTCTCCCGATGCATCACACTCCAAGACAAATGGCTGCGAGAAATCCGGCAAAGCAAGTATTGGGCAACTGCTCATCACCTCCTTGAGCCTGTCAAAGGCCCGCTGCGCTGTATCTGACCAACTGAATGCCCCCTTCTTCGTCAAATCTGTCAGGGGTGCAGCAAGTTGAGAGAAACTCTTGACGAACTTCTTGTAGTAGGTGTAGGTGCCTACAAACCCACGAAGTTCTATCACATTTCTCGGATCTGGCCAATCTCTGATGGCCCTGATCTTCTCCTCGTGGACCCTCACTCCGTCCACCCCTATAATGTGTCCCAGATATAGAATCTCTGTTAGTCCAAACTCGCACTTGGAGAGCTTAGCATAAAATTGCTGCTCCTCCAAAATACGCAACACTGCCTCTATGTGCTAGAGATGCTCCTTCCATGTCCTCTTGTATATCAATATATCATCAAAGAAAACCAGCACAAACTTCCTCAGGTGACTGTGGAAGATGTGGTTCATGCACGACTGGAATGTGGCTGGTGCGTTGGTTAGCCCGAAGGGCATCACCAAGAACTCGAAATGGCCATAATGGCATCTGAAAGTGGTCTTGGGAATGTCCTGTTCCCTCACGCGAATTTGGTGGTACCCGGATCTCAAATCAATCTTTGAGAAGAAGTGTGCTCCTCTCAACTCATCCATCAGTTCATCAATCCGCGATATGGGGTACCTGTTCTTCATAGTTTTCTTGTTCAAAGCCCTGTAATCAATGCACATCCGCAATGTGTCGTCCTTCTTCTTCACCAATACTACTGAAGAAGCGAAAGAACTGGTGCTGGGCCGTATGTGTCCAAGAGCCAACAGCTCACGGATAGCGTGCTCAATCTCGTCCCGATAAGCTTTGGGGTGCCTATAGGGGGTGGTAATAATGGCCTGAATGCCCTGCTCTAGCTCAATAGTATGCTCAAATCCTCGATCTGGTGGCTATCCTGGCGATATCTCCCCAAACACCACGGCATACCTGTCAAGGATAGTTTGTATCTCAGGATGAACTATCTGCCCGATAGTCCCTGCCTCTGATGCATGCAGCTCTACGGCCCACTCTATGTCACCCTTCCGAAAGTTTGCCTCCATCCGGTGAGCTGAAACAGTCTGGGGTGGGTAAGTGTGCATCCCCAGTATCTTCTCATGCTTCCTGGTCTTCTTATCATCCCACTCCATCTCCAAGGCCTCCCAATCTGTGGTGACCTTCCCTAGAGTAATCAACCATTGTACAACCAATACCACATTGGTATCCGGTATGTTAACCACGAAAAAGTGGTCAGTCATTGTGTAGGTACCCATCGTCACAGCCAACTTTGGAACATATTTGGCACACTGCATCGTCTGATCTCTTGGGACCAACACTGAGAATCCATTAAAGCTCTCTGTTGATATGCCTCTCCGCTCAACCATCTGTGCATCGATGAAGTTGTGGGTTGCCCCACTGTCTACCAGTACTGAAACTCGCTGCCCATGTACTGTCCCTCGGACACGCAGCATCAAATACTTGGGTACTCCTCGCAATGCTGCAAGGGTCCCCCCTGTGGGTGCAAAGGCTGCACCTCCTACTCCTGGTGGTGGAGGTGGCAAATGGTCCTGCGCTGCATGGCTGCCTCCTGCCTCCCCGTCATCATACTCATCCTCTTCTCCGCTGCTCTCGGAGAAGACCTCAATAAAGTGTGCTTTGCCCGCAGCACATCTGTGTTCTGGTGCCCATGGCTCTTGACATGTAAAACACAGCCTCTTCTTCTTCAACTCCCTCCTGGCATCATCATCCAACTGTCCTCTACTCGGATTCCCCTTTGGAGGTGGAATCCTGACATCCTTCCCCTTAGGCTGGAAAGCCTGTCTCTGTGGGTAAGGCGTCCTGGTCCTAGGCAAGGCATCCTGTAAATCCTGGGTCCTGCCAACTGCGTCATGGAGTGTGGTTGGTCTAGTGGATCTGACCAAACCCTGAAGTGGCTCTGCTAACCCCTCAATGAACATGTAGATCATCCGTGCAGCGGATAGATTTGGCACTATCACTGAAAGTCTCAGGAAGTCTAAGATGTAAGTATCCGGGCTCTCGGTCTACTTGAGCCTCATCAGCTCAACGAAATGCTCCTCCGGATCTCGTCTATCAAACCTCTCTATCAATCTCCGGGTGAACTCGGCATATGTAGTCACTGTCGAATGTCCGAGTGTAACCATCCCATGGAACCACCAATCCTGGGCCTCTCCATCCAGATGCAATGCTGCCACCTTGATGGCCTCCGTCTCTGCCATTTGGTTGAGCTGGAAGTATATGTCCAGCTTCTCCACCCAAGCCTTTGCCGAACTGTTTGATGAACCATCAAACGTGGGCAAATGGAACCTGCTCACTGTACGCTGGGTGTCTCCCTCATGATAATGCCGGTGCCCTCTGTGATGGTCGCGGGGTCTGCTGTCCCGCTGGAGCTGAACAAAATCTCTGAATGGAAGGGCATCTCTAAACTCCTGCCCATATGCCTGATACTCAGCAAAATAATCCCCCATATGGCCATGCTCTGGCTCCTGCTATGCTCCTGTCCCAGTGTCTGCACCCAGAAAAGTGGGCATAGTGGAACGTGTGGGGGCATGTGATGCCATGTGTTGAGTGGCATCGTGCTCCTGCAAATGGTGGGATGTGCCCGAGTCGTCACCAATCTGGAAACCCCTTGGGGTTTCACACTGTCTAGCCTCCACAGCAGTGAATCTCTGTCCCATCACCTCAATCTGCCTTGACAGATCCTGTACTGACATGAGGAGTGCTTCCCCAAACTTCTTCGCATCACTAACATCTGCCATCGGTACTTCCTACTCTATGTCCACTACTGGATCCTGTTCTGCATCCACTACTGGAACGCAGTCACCTTCTCCGTAGGTGATTTGCAACCTACGTTCTCTATCACGGTACTTTCTACCCCTGTAGCAAATGTACGGCTTCTCTCTCGGTGTCATAGACAACTTGCTCCATAGGCTGAGCCAGGTCTATGAGCTCTGATACCACTGTAATATCCCGAAAGGGAAATAACCAGTAATACAAAGCATACAACAAGATACAAATGCTATAAACTGAACATGAAGCAGATACACATGAAATAGAGAGAATACTGAGCCATTTTATTATACTGAGAAATAGAAATGAGTACAAGAGGTGATCAGAGTGGTGGCACCTCGACTTGCACCAGGCAAGTGTAGGAATACTCTTAGAATATCAAAGGAATGGCTGCTCTATGCTCTGTGTCCAAGCTGCTGGAAAACTGCCATGCTGCTGCTACTGCTCGAACAAAAGGAGTATTTGGGGCTGCTCCCCTACCCGGAATGAGTTGAAACTCTGGAATCCGCCTCTACTCACAATACCCAGAAAAGCCCAGAGAGCATTTCTGGAATGGATGACCCCCGAAAATACCTCCCTCGAGGATCTACGCTATCCTCCCAAGGGCCACGCTGAAGCTGGATGAAATCTCCCAAAAGATGGCCTCCCGCTCAGCCAAAAGTCTTCAATAAGCAAGTGTTGGTCCCTTGCTCAATCTCTTGACCAAAATCCTCCGAAAGAATGCCACTCCGGAGCTCCCTCAATATGGACTGCGTCCTCCCTCTCAAGACTGCGCAGTCTATAGATGCAATGCTCCCCCAAAAATGCCACAACTCGATCCTCCTGCAAAATACTGATGGGAATGCCTCACCCGAGCAAGCACTCGAAGTCTCCCGGGGCTGAGGGTGAGATCTCTGAACGGAGACACTCAATGCACTAAACAGTGCTGCAGACAAGCTAAACAGCTAGCGTGCTCAAAGTCAAAGTGACCAGCTCAATATGCATAAACTCGAATGAGGAAATGAGGAGGCTCTCCTCCTTTTTATAACGATGGGCCTCTCTCAACCCTAGGCCCCACCATCTCCTATATAGCCTTCATTTGGCCCACGTTGCCAACTCAACTGCGTTGTCTATGCCCACGTGGTCTAAGTGGGTCCTCCCTCTACGTGGTCTCTTGGCCCCCCTTGGCCCACTTAAGTTACAACGTTGAGTCTACTAGGGAGTGTACTTTATTTTAAAGTGAGTTATATCCCCCTCTTACTCACTTTTATTTATATTTTAACTATATAAGGCAAAATTGATCAAAATTAATATTTCCAATTAGCTATCGCTAATTGGGAATATTACACAGCAACTATGCAGCTCAGCCAAGAGCCTAGCAGGGGCAGCGCAGTGGCTTTAAGGGCTACGCATGCTTGACGCAAGCCCAATAAGGCCAGCGCAGGGGTAGCAGGAGGCCAGCAGAGCTAACACATGCCTAGCCAGGGCAGCGCAGGGGCAACGTAACCCAGTTTGGGGTGACGCAGACCTTTCCTGAGCAGTGCAGGGGCTGATGTAGGCCATCAGGGCTGATGCAAAGGGCTTCAGAGCAGCATTGGGGTTTTTGAAGACTGAAAAGGGTTGAGTTCTGTAAATCCCATTTGATGGTGTGAATCAGTCAGCTTTTCTATCTCCAGAACAGAGGTATAACTGTAGTTTATTTATTTCTCTGTCAGGTTAACTAGTTTGGTGCCCAGATCTGTTGTACTTAGATTCTGCTTAATAATAAAACCCTCCAGCAACTAGAAGACCAGTTTTCCGGCATTGGGTTTTTCCGGGGATAGTTGTCTAGAAAATCCTTGTGTGTCACTTTGTCATTGTGCATGTTATTCAGTTTAGATCTGTATTTGTAGGTTGTTAATGTGTTTACTTCGATGTTAATGCTGAAGATTTTTATATTATTAACTTAATGTAAGTAGAAGTAAATCAGAAAATTAACAGTAGGATTTCTATTTGAGCATATTAAGAAATTTTCACAAGGATCAAATAAGAATTTTCTTCCAATGATGTCAAATTGAGCCTCCTAGGTTTTAGCCTTGGGAACACCTAGGAAAAACTTGATTCTAGAGCTAGGGCTTGGGGTATCTAAAGATTCCACTGTCGGAATTGGCCCAAATTCGGAGGAGAGTGAGGGGACCCACCAACACAGTTTCCACTACGAGACCAAAGTTTTCGTGTGGCTAGATTCTTGGGAAATTGATGCCCTAGGTGACCTAATGGAGCTAGACCTAGGGAAAAAGGGAAAAATGTGAAAAAGAGGGGAAATGATCACCCTTTTTTGAGGGACTAGTGCCTGATTCACTTGGGGATATGGAGTCAAGGATAATAATGAAGAAGAATTCAGTTTCTTGTTCAAGGAGGCCCAGAAAATCAACTTCGTCCAATGTTAGAGGAGAGAGAAGAAAAATGACTTTCAAGCATTTGTATTTCATACAAATGGTGCAAGATTATCAAGATAACATGATCTCTAGGATATTTCATTCATCTAACATTGGCCCATGCATAGAATAAGCTAAATAAACACATAATTCCACATTTCATGCATGCAGCGATTAGCCCTAATTATCGCGAAATCCAATTGTATGCAACGACAAGAAAAATAGCATTAAAGTTTCACTTACAATGTTAGAGAGTATATCCAACGAGCATCACATTTGCAAATAAGAAGCTCCAAGATAAAAATAGCCCAAATCCATACATCAAAATTCATCCATCATGCAAAAATAGTCCTCCAAGGAAAATTAGGAGTTCGATTTAGCTAATGTGTCTACATTAGGCCCTAAAAATCAAATAATGTTTAAATAAACCAACTTTTGGTGAAAAACCCACCAAAATAGCTCATAAATGAAGTAATAAGCCTCTTAGGAGGTCAAATAATAATATGTGCATGTCATGGGGCCCTCCAAAAGGCTTGATAATGTCCAGAAGTGCCATAATGATGAATAAAATCCTCAAAATGTGATGGACAAGGGGGTGGCCCCTTGTTCTCCTAGTAGTAGACCTATGGTGCTCCCAATGGGTGTGGGGGCACACCAATGACCCCATGGGTCTCCATATGAGTCGAAGATGCTTGTAGATCATCTGTAAGGGCTCAAATGATGGAATACAGGCTGCCATGTCATCGTACAAGTCTTGGGACACCTGCCAAGTGTGTGCTGCTCCTATAGGGCTGTTGAGCATAGTGTACCAAGTGCATCATCCTCATCCCAAAGGTTGATCTCTAGTAATATCTGGACATCAGTGGGGATCCATGGAGTGTTGTCTGTGAAAATTCTATTGCAGTATCATGGTTTATTTCTCCTACTTGATTTAAATTATTACAAGATATTTCCATAAATTAGATTCAGAAAATACCAAAATAAACACAACTACAGTCTACACATGCAGATCATTTACTGAATAATATGCTCATCCAACAAAGTGACACATGGATTTTTGGACATAAGTCCCCGGAAAAAACCCAAAGCGGGAAAACCAGTGCAACAAATATGAGGGTTTATTTTATTAAGTAGATTCTGAGTACAGTAAATCTGGGTTCCAGATCTGGAAAACCCGACAGAGAATACAAGAAATCAAATCTGTAGCTAACCTGTAGATCTAGGACCAAATATCTGACTGATCCACACCCTCAAACGGGATTTACAAGACTTAGCCCGGATCTGGCCCTAGAAACCCCAACGCTGCCCCTGAAGCCTCATCGTCATCCCTACGAGCTTTAGAATGCCACTGCGCTGCTCTGAGGGGGATTGCGTAACCCCTGAGACGGTGACGCAGGCTAGTCTGGAGACCCTTTGTGTAATTTCTGAAGCCTCCGGAGCCTCTGCGCTCTCTTGCGTAGCGGCTGCACAACACTTGCATAGCTGCTGCTCTGCTTCTCTACACTGTCCTTGTTGCTTCTCCTCTGCCTCTTACTGACTCTTGGTTCTGGGATCAGATCATCCCCTTAGCCAATACTACCCCTCGCTGTAGAAAATTCCTTCGGAAATTCTTAGCAAACCCGCCCTAGAATTCCAGATCTATTTCTCAGCTCTGGAACTGTGTGTGTCTACAACTGACCCTCAAGCCTTTCTCTTATACTTTTTCATTGAACCCTTCAACGGTCGAGATTAAAACACTTATCAATGGCTGAGATTAAAAGACTTCTTGATTTGTGTCTTTTAGAACATTTCAACACGTGTTAATTAATTCACTTTAATTATTTAATTTTCCTAAGTTTAGACTTGGAAATAGATTAAAATAATTAATTATTTGAATAACTTGAACACCAAATGAAATTTCTCAAAACACTTTCTAGGTTTTGGAGCTCACATGTGTCCTAGCTCCTCCACAAAATTTCAGGGCTAGAGCATACCCAATGCTATACCAACTATACAAAATCTCAGCACTCCCTCTTAGCATGGAGTGTGCTTGAGCAATGCATTCAGACCATGCACTACAAGATCTTGTAGTTGGATTCTGTGCTGCTGATGCTTGGCCTACTGCCCTCCATCCACGACACTGCTGTTCTTTGTACCACTGCCCATGCCACTGCCACTGACACTGCCACATCTGTACTGCAACTCCCTCTCAACTTGTTGCATCATGCTGCCCATAGCACTGCTACTGCTAATTGCTGCACTGTAACTCAGTTGCCGAGAAGTAATTAACTGAAAGACTTCTGCTCCAACTGTTTGACAGATAAGTCAGGTTGCCTTCCATCACAAAAGCTCCCTGGATGCTGATTTATGCTGTCTTCTTGGAGGCATTGTTATGCTGCAACACTGCACTGCATGAGCACAACTTATCTGCGCTGCTGAAGTCCCATCAGCCACTCTGCGTTGCTGCCTTCACTCTGCTGCTGCCTCTGCATTACGCTGCTCCCTCTTCAGCTCCCTCTTCCGCTTTTGTGACCTTCTGCAACCATCTCCCTACTCATCCCGCTACCGTCTTAAGGCACTCGTAGCTCGTATGTGATCTAAGAGTAGGGTTGACTCAAGGATCCCGCCAATGTCTGTAGTTGCTCTACAGATCCATGTCACCCCACCTCTTTTCTCGAGGCACATGAGCACTCATGGTTGCATCATCATCAGAGCCATCTTCTTTTGCTGTTGCAGCCTTGGAATTAGAAGATCCTTTGTCCTCCTTTTTAAGACAAGTGCTGGCGAAGTGTCCAAGATCGCCACAGTTAAAGCACTGGACCTAGGAAAGGTCCTTCTTTTTCTTCCCTTGCTACTTCGTTTCCCTTGATGCAAGGGCTTCATCCTCCTCCTCCTCCTTCACTTTTTCTTTTACGTTTCCACCACTGATATTCTGCCTCTTGGTGACCCTCCTTATCTCCTCTTGGCGGAGGATAGCCCATATGTCAGCCCATGATGGTAACGTTGCCTTTCCCAGAATGCTCTGGACAAATGTTTCCCAATCTTTTGAGACTACATTCAAGGCAGTGCTCACTAAGATCCCCTCATCAGGAGTAGCACCTATGCCAACCAGCTGATCTCGAATACCTTGAAGTCTGAAGAGGAATGGATCTATCTCTTCACCCGTTATCATTTGGAACAACCACATCTGGTTCTCCAGAAGCATTCTTCGTTGGACATAGCCTCCTTGGTACATCGTGTCCAAGGCTACCCACATGTCATTTGCTGTAGTCTTTCTAGCAATATGAGGTATAACATGATCCTTGACTCCGTCTATGATCAAACGCTTAGTCCGTGCTTGATTTTTTCATACTTCTTTAGAGGATCTGCATCGGTTGGTAAACAAGAACCTTCTCTGCATGATCTTTGAGACAATACTCATCCAAAACTGAAAAGATTCTGACCCTCCAGATAACATAGTTGGACATGCCGTCCAATCTATCTTAATCCCTCAGTCCGTATCGAGCCATCTTGCTTAGATCTGATGGAGTACTTCTTCTCCCTCTGGATATGGGTTTCTTGGTGACTAGAAACCCTCTAGTAACTGTTTCTGCTGAAGACTGATTTCCCTCCTGGAAATATTTCACCCAAACACAATCGGACAACACTCTCTGATCCTCCTGATCGAATCTCAGATCTGTTTGGCTCAGATTTGCTGAGTAACCGTCTTCCTCCCGCCTTTGTTGACTTAGCTAGGCACAATTATGCACCTGCAGAATCTCCTCCCCACCAGCACTGCTGAAGATCTGAAGCACTACTTTCGGATCTTGGAAAAACTTTTTTGTAGCTAAAGAAATGACTGGACAACGTCTCACTGACTGGCCCAACATAGCTTCAGTGCTGCTCAGATTGGATTGTGTAACCCAAGACTGGGTGACGTAGTCCTTACGTTGCCCTGGGAAGGGTCTGCGTAAGCCTGATGGCCTTTTGCAGCTTCAACGTTGTCCTCTTCTAGATCTGCGTTCTCTTGCTGTCAAGATGCCCTTTCCGGATCTGCTGCTACTTCTGCCACCCTACATAAAAATATTTCTTCAGCTGATTACTGAAGATTTAGCTTGATCTGCTATCCCTCTGATACCATGTGAAAATTCTACTGCAGTATCATGGTTTATTTCTCCTACTTGATTTAAATTATTACAAGTTATTTCCGGAAATTAGATTCAGAAAATACCGAAATAAACACAACTACAGTCTACACATGTAGATGATTTACTGAATAATACGCTCATCCAACAAAGTGACACATGTATTTTTGGACATAAGTCCCTGGAAAAAACCCAAAGCGGGAAAACCAGTGCAACAGATATGAGGGTTTATTTTATTAAGTAGATTCTGAGTACAGTAAATCTGGGTTCCAGATCTAGAAAACCCGACAAAGAATACGAGAAATCAAATCTACAGCTAACCTGTAGATCTAGGACCAAATATCTGACTGATCCACAACCTCAGACGAGATTTACAAGACTCAGCTCGGATCTGGCCCTAGAAACCCCAGTGCTGCCCCTGAAGCCCCAGCGTCAGCATTGCTACCTTAAGAATGCCACTGCGCTGCCTAGAGGGGGACTGCGTAACCCCTGAGAGGGTGACGCAGGGGTTACGCTGGCCAGGAGACCCTCTGTGTAATTTTTGGAGCCCTCCGAAGCCTCTACGCTCTCCTGCGCAACGGCTATGTAGCACCTACGTAGCTGCTTCTCTGCTTCTTTGTGTTGTCCTTGTTGCTGCTCCTCTACCTCTTACTAACTCTTGGCTCTGGGATCAGATCATCCCCTTAGTCAATACTACCCCTCGTTGCAGAAAATTCCTCCGAAAATTCTTAGCAAACCCGCCCTAGAATTCCAGTTCTATTTCTCTTCTTTGCAACTGTGTGTGTGTCTCCAACTGACCCTCAAGCCTTTCTCTTATACTTTTTTGTTCAACCCTTCAATGGCGGAAATTAAAACACTTATCAATCGCTGAGATTAAAACACTGCTTGATCTGTCTTTTAGAACATTTCAGCACATGTGTTAATTAATTCACTTTAATTATTTAATTTTCCTAAGCTTAGACTTAGGAAATCCATTAAAATAATTAATTATTTGAATAACTTGAACACCAACTGAAATTTCTCAAAACACTTTCTGGGTTTTGGAGTTCAAGTGTGTCCTAGCCCCACCAGAAAATTTTAGAGCTAGAGCACACCCGATGCTACACCAACTATACAAAATCTCAACATTGTCTGCTGTTGTGGAGGCCCATGGCTCTCTACACACACCCTATATGTGCCAATGTAGCCCTCTGGGAGGTTAGGACCCCATCTAGGGAGACCAAACCCAAATGGACACCATCTGCAATCTTGTATAAGATCCAACGCGTCCCCTAGCCTTCCAGTACTACAAGTCATTAGAGTAATCATGTAAAAGAGCTTACAAACCATAGACAACAAAGTGGGCACTTCATAATGGCATGCCCTTCCGTAGTGGGCTTTGGCATGTGCTAATGTCTCCAAGCTCCAAAAGGGGCTTAGCTAGGTACCTTATTAGGTGGTTTCTACCCTTAGAGGGGATAGTATGTCCAAGTTACATCCCTCAAATGGGGGTGGAAAGTGATAAAGAAGTGAAATGGAATAGGGAATGAGAGGGGCAGTCCTGGGCCACATATTGGGTCTCAAGGGTAGCTAGAGAAGGGGAAGCTGTGTAGGAGGGAGCAATCGTGGAATGTGAGGTGACCCAGCCTTGATTTTTCCACCCTTCTTTATATGCCTTTTGCCTTTTATGAATTTTTTTTAATTAAATTCTCGGGGCTCGAAGGACAAGAGCATGATGTGTAAGATATAACGGTGATTACCCCCTTTTAGGTGAGGCGGTTCATTGCCCTCTAGGGATTGGGACAATAATGGGTTCCTGAATGATAAAGGAGGCTCTTTTAGGGCCTATGGAACATGGGTGATGACCATGGGTATAGGGTAGAGCTCATGTATTGGCTTTTGCCCATGTGCTAATTATTTTTTGTTCCGACGATCTTTTGCATTTTGTGGTACAATTTCCTGTTGAATGTGGCCATTTATGCTTTTACTTTTTCTTTTAGTTGCTTCAACCTCCGGGCATCATTCCAGGCCTGACGCAAGGTGGGGGCAAGGGGATAGGGAGGTTGACCCTATGTGGACCCAGAGAGGCAATTGTCGAGATTTTGTGTATTTGGGGTAGCATCAGTTGTGCTCTAGGTCCCAAATTTTGTGGAGGGACTAGAGTACACTTTATCTACAAGACCCAGAAATGGATTTGAGAAATTTCAAGTTCAAGTTATTCAAATAATTAATTATTTTTAATGGATTTCCTAAGTCTAACTTAGGAAAATAAAATAATTAAATTAAATTAATTAACACATGTGCTGAAATTGTCTTAAGTCACATGGATCAAGCAGTCTTTTAATCTGAGCCATTGACGGATGATTTAATCTCGGCCGTTGAAGGGTTCAACGAAAAAGTATAAGAGAAAGGCTTGAGGGTCAGTTGAAGACACAATTTCTATAGAACTGAGGAATAGATCTGGAATTTTAGGGCGTGTTTGCTAAGAATTTCCAGTGGAATTTCCTGCAGTGAGGGGTAGTATTGGCCAAGTGAATGTTCTGATTCCTGGGCCAAGAGATAGCAAGAGGCAAGAGGAGCAGCCACAAGGACAACGCAAAGAGGCTTCAGAGCCACGTAGAGCAGCAGGGACAACGCAGAGACAGTGCGGAGGTAGCTAGGGCCACGCTTTGTTAAATTTGGACAACTAGGTCCAAACTCCAAGTTGTGCTGCTTAGATGACGATCCCAATATTTTTATTTGATTCCTCTTTCGGAGAGGTGTAAGATTGATCTAAAGATCATCTCGATCGAATGAGTAGAACATGTACTTCGAATTTATTCCACTTATGTGCTAGGTTGGCCTGGAATATAATATAGACTTAAATGTCTTAAAGGATGTGTCACACACCCCCAAAGATGCCTATATATTGGAGAGACTTGGAGTTCATTATACACACAATGTGTGGAGGATTTTCTTCTCTCTTGATGGCGATGGAGTTGTGTTCTTGGTGCTACGTATTTGTGGAGTATTCTTTGTCTGGGTTGTTTTGGGGTTGTGTGTGACACATTTGGCTGAATGACCTATTGGAGACTTTGCTGGTAGAAGCATCCTGCTGATCGTCGTAATGCCACCATTCATTATCTCTATTTTGGCTTGTCTTCCATCGATCTATTGGTATGTTCTATCTGCTTCAGTACCCTAATCTGAAATGGCATAGAACATGTTCTGAAATTAACATGGAATAAGAGCTGAGGTGAAGACAAAGCCCAATTTGTGTTAAAAGCAATCACCAATCTATTATTGCCTCACAAGAGCTCGGTGGAGAGAAGTATTTTCTGATCTAGGCTGAAGCAAAGAAATCTAGACCAGCGGGGGTGAGAGGGCCTATTTTTGATGAAAATTCAGGAGCACCAAATTGCTAAAGGACAGCTGCAGGAGGTGGGGTCTGTTTGAAGGCTCGTTTGAGGTGAGACGGCCCTCAAAATAGGCTGCCGCAGACTAATTGAAGGGCTATTAGGGAGCCGTAGCAAACTGAGGTAGGCCGCAGGCCTAGCCTCTCCAAAACAATCCAACGTAGGGTGGTTAAGGGCTGCCACTTGCCCAGAACAACAGCTCACATGGGGGCCATCCTACCTTGCCTTAGCCGCAACCCTAATTAAGGATTCTGATGAGGGCAGTGGGTCTGGAGATATCTAAATTTGGTTATTGGGTACGCTGATAGAATAGAATCATATGTTGTTGTAGAAGGGAGCTACTGGCACAACAGGAAGGACAGTCCATGTTTTGAAAACCATGCAGGAGGGCCGAGATATGTATGACTATGTTTAAAGTGGTCATCTTCATCTTTCTATGAATTGAACGAATACCTACTATCTCTGTGGATTGGACGCATTCCTATAGCATCTTGGACGATGGCATCTATAACCTCTGTTGATACTTCAGTATGTCTAATCTTTCTGTTGCAAAGAAGATATTATTCCTAACATACAGATCAAATCTCTATAATGAGAAATACATAGACGTGATCTCTATGGTGACCTCAACCTCTGTGATACGAAAGGTCCACTAACTTTGTGTTGTAAAGGCATAGAAGAACATGAAGCAAGTTCCTGCACTCTACACTCTGTGAAAACATGTGCATGTTGAATCTAGAGTTACTATAGTGAAGTTAATCGTGAAAGAAAAAAGCATGTCATAAAATCATTGTGACAACTCCAGAAAAGTTGTAGACCCTCTAGGAGTTGAGCCGGCTAGGAGAAGAAGATGTGTTTAGTTTCTTTGTCTCAGATTCTGAATGGCTAGATTTGTAGGTCTACTGGTGGAAGTTCTGGGCAGAGTTCTTTTTATGGTAATCTTTGTTACTGCGGATTGGATTTTTGTATAAGTAAGGATGGACGAAGACCTCTTCTGGTGGTGAAAATAAGGTCGAGTAAAGGCTGAGTCTCCTCAAGGAACAAGGTTGTAGATTGCAGGTGGTTATCATGTTATTTTTGGTGACTATGTGCTCACTAGTTCTGAATTGGCCACACGCCTGAGGTTGCTGCAGGTCCAAACTGAAGTTGGACATGATGCCCTAATTGAGGGTCTCTAGGGAAGCTAGAAAAGTTCTATCCCTACGTGGCCCAGATTTGTGCATAAACAAAGAAACACATGTAACATTTATTGATGACTTGAGGTAAGTAGACCTGATGCAGTAAGGCTAAGCATGTGATGCATAGACAGGATTTCGAGTGAAGACAAATATTTGCAAGTCCTATATCTGTAAAAACCGATATTCTTAAGAAATTGTTTTGGTGTACTTGACAAAGGCTGTAACATCTTTACATGCAGGGGCAGTGAAGTGCCTCATATGACAGTATTATGATACTGACATAGTTGACTAGTGACAGTGGTTGTGAAGCAGCATATACCTGAACTTAACCTATTGGTAGTGACCTTAGAAAGTGTCTTGACCAGATTTACCCTGTTGGATGTTGGGGCAGAAACATTGATGAGCAGGAGTACCCTTATGACTGTGCTAAATCTGCGTAAAAGAAAGGTGTCATGTAAGGTATGGACTGGCATGAAGAAGGGTCGATTCAGTGTTTGGAACAACTGTATGATTGGTTCCTAGATCTGTGCAATTTAAGAAACAAATTGCAGATTTGAGATCTGAAGATTTGAAGCCCTAGATCAGTTAACCATTAACTGTAGTTGGGCAGATCTGGAAAATAAGAAGCAGTGCAGAATGCAATGACAGATGTAGTAGATGAAGCCCTCAAGTGCAGGAATCAAAATATGTTAGAAGGCAGTGAGTTGCAGTAAAGAAAATTTTAGAAGACTGCTTGACGAGGCTACACCAGATCCCCATAGAATAACAGGTAGTTGCTGTAAAGTAAGTATGAGTACTTCTGACACAAGCTGAGGCTTGCAGATATATTCTCCCTGTTTGACATATGGCAAAATATGTATGTCCATGAAGTTTGAAATCTTCAGTAATGTCTGGCAGTATGACAATGATGAAGAAGATAGGGATGGGTACGATAAAACTATGGCAACATTGTAATCATCGATATGACAGTGATGACAGTTTTGTAGCCGCAAATTTGAGGAGCTAAATTTGTGATTTTATGTCACTGTCATTATGACAGTGACATAGACAGACACTCATGTTCATGAAATTCATAATAGCAGTAAGCTGGTGACAGTATCAGTCTTACATTGGGGCGTAATGATAAACTTGAAAGTGTGAACTGAAAAGCTTTTGCAGCCTTCAGTCACGTTGTTGGAATCTTGAACCATGATCAGCAAAGGCTGTGAAGTTTTGAACAAATATTGTATATGATACGTGCCAAAATGCATGATAGCTATATGACAGTATATGGCTATGACTCTTGGATGGCTTTGACTGTGGGAGAATAAGACTCCTTTCCAAGTTGGGGTCTGGGATGCCCTCATTTAAAATAGATGTCTTCTCTCACAAGAGAAGTTGGCATTTAGAGGGAGAATATGTATATGCTCCTGATCTAAAGAAAGAAGACCCTCATGGCTCAAAGATATATGGCTTCAAAGGGGGAAATTTCGAAAGAAATTCGAGAAGCCATATAAATACCAAAGGTATCTAACTGCCATGAGTACAATATGAGCCTGAATCATTTGGGAAAGTTGTAAAGCATCAAGTCTGGAAGGATGTGATACTCAAAGAGTACGAGTCCATAATGAAGGATGATGTCTGGAATGTGGTTCCAAGATCGAAAGACAAAGCAGTTGTCACCTCAAAATGGCTCTACAAGATCAAGCATGAATCTAATGGAGGTGCTGAAAAGTTTAAGGCAAGATTTGTTGCCCGTGGCCTCTCTCAAAAGGAAGGCATAGACTATGATGACATATTTGCACCTGTGGCCCGATATACCACCATCCGATCTATCATAGCCCTTGCTGCTACGGAAGGATGGAATCTTCATCAGATGGATGTGAAGACCACATTTCTGCATGGTGCGATAAAGGAAGAGGTGTATGTAGAGAAACCTCTGGGGTTCGAACACCCATGTCTGCAGGTTGAAGAAAGCCCTCTATGGGTTGAAGCAAGCACCCAGAGCTTGGTACGAGAGGATAGATAGCTACCTGATGAAGCTGGGCTTCACTTGTAGTAATGCTGATTCAAACCTTTACTTCAAGGTTGATAAAGAGAAGCCTCTCATTCTGGTGTTGTATGTGGACGACCTCTTCCTGACAGGTGCTGACCCTCTCTTTCATCAGTGCAAGAGGTAGCTCGTTGCTGAGTTCAAAATGAAGGACCTAGGACTGATGCACTACTTCCTAGGCCTAGAGGTTTGGCAGAGACCTGGCGAGATTTTACATTGTGAAGCTTCTGATAAGATTTGGTATGGTGGACTGTAAGTCTGTGTCGACACCGATGGAGCTTAACTTTAAGAAGTTGAGTGGCACCACTGCTGGGCTCGTGTTAGAAAATCCTACTGAGTATCGTCAACTCTTAGGGGCTCTGATGTTCTTAGTGAACACCCGTTTGGACGTATGTTGTGCAGTGAACACTCTAAGTCAACACATGGTTGACCATAACATTCACTGGGTTGGTGCCATGAAACTCTTGAGATATCTCTGTGGCATGATAGACCATTGGTTGAGATACATTGCCAGGAGCATGACACTCCTTAGATATACTAATGCCGATTGGGCTGGCAGTGTGGTGGATCATAAGAGCACATCTGGATGGTACTTCACAAGTAGATCTGCTTCGGGCAGGAAACGGAAGTCGGTAGCCTTGAACACCGTTGAGGCCGAATACATTGCAGCATGTATGGCCCGTTGTGAAGTCACTTGGTTGCGAAAGCTCTTCAGTGAGCTGTTCGAGCATGTGCTAGATGCCACCGTTATTCTTTGTGATAACTAGAGGGGGATTCGTTTGTCAGAGAATCCCGTGTTCCACGATTGATCCAAACATGTCGATGGCTCGTACCACTTTATCCAGGATATGGTATAGCAAGGCGCCGTAAGGCTCAATCATATAGGAACTGATGAGCAGGTCGCGGATATTCTCACAATTCCCTTGGGGAAGGTCATGTTCCTAACCTTCCGTGAGAATCTTGGAATTGTGGAACAACCCTATTCTGAGGGTTCTGTTGGACGATGAGCTCTGGGAGCTCTGGGGGGGGGCCTTGGGGATAGTTCCTTGGAGCTATAAGAAACCACAGGGCTAGGCTTGCCGAACCTTGTTGGTGTGCTTCTGCCCCACCGTTATGATGATTGAGCTGGTTCGCCTCTCATGATCTGTGCCTCGTATGCATCCTACCCATGGAGTTTCGGATTCATGGGAAGTACCTCTCATTTGCCCAATGAGGTGAGAAATGTGAATAGAGACCATAGCAAGACCGATGGACGCAACAGAGGTTGTTGTACTCTCTATGTCTAGGATGGCACGTGTCCAACCACTTGATCTGGGATCAAGTTTAGCAAGGTTTCGGACATCCAACCGACTTCGAGTCAGTGAAACTAACTTTGGGTTAGTATATGACTCTCTTGAATCTTAGTGAGATTTCAGACCTCCAATTGACTTCAGGTCAGTGAAACTAACTTCGGGTTAGTATATGACTCTCTTGAGTCCTAGTGAGGTTTCAGACCTCCATCTGACTTCGGGTCAGGTAAACCAACTTTGGGTTGGTATGAGACTCTTTGTGAGTCCTCTAGAGGTTTCAGACCTCTGGGCTGAATCTGTCAGCTGGGAATGATGTCTTGGTGACTGGCCCACTTCTGTTCTAAAATAGAAAAGTCAGCAAAGCAAGTTACGACAGGATGACGCACGATGTTTGGATTGCACAAGTGGACAGAGTTCTCCCTAGTTGAGAGGGAGTGTTAAATTTGGACAACTAGGTCCAAACTCCGAGTTGTGCTGCTCAGATGATGACCCCAATATTTTATTGGATTTCTCTTTTGGAGAGGTGTAAGATTGATCTAAAGATCATCTCGATCGGATGAGCAGAACATGTACTTTGAATTTATTCCACTTATGTGCTAGGTCGGCCTGGAATATAATATAGACTTAAATGTCTTAAAGGACGTGTCACACACCCCCAAAGATGCCTATATATTGGAGAGACTTGGAGTTCATTATACACACAATGTGTGGAGGATTTTCTTCTCTCTTGATTGCGATGGAGTTGTGTTCTTGGTGCTGCGTATTTTTGGAGTATTCTTTGTATGGGTTGTCTTGGGGTTGTGTGTGACACACTTGGCTGAATGACCTATTGGAGACTTTGCTGGTAGAAACATCCTGCTGATCGTCGTAACGCCACCATTCATTATCTCTGTTTTGGCTTGTCTTCCATCGATCTATTGGTATGTTCTATCTGCTTCAGTATCCTAATCTGAAATGGCATAGAACATGTTCTCAAATTAACACGCTGGCCAAGTAGAGGCAGCGCAGGGGCAATGTAGACCCTCTTTGCGTGACGCAGGCCTTCCTAGAGCCACGCAGAGGCTGAGGCAGTCCCTCGAGGGCAATGACGGGGCTTCAAAAGGAGCGCTGATGGTTTCTAGGGTCAGATCCGGGTTGAGTCCTGTAAATCCTGTTTGAGGGTGTGGATCAGTCAGATATTTGGCACTAGATATTCAGGTTAGCTGCAGATTTTATATCTTTTATTCTCTGTTGGGTATTCCAAGGTTGGAACCCAGATTTGTTGTACTCAGAACTACTTAATAATAAAACCCTCATATCTGCTGAACTGATTTTCCCGCTTTGGGTTTTTTCGGGGACTTATGTCGAAAAATCCATGTGTTACTTTGTTGCATGAGTGAATTATTCAGTAAATGATTTGTAGGTGTAGGCTGTAGTTGTGTTTATTTTCGGTATTTTCTGAATATAATTCCTGAAAATAACTTGTATTAATTAAATCAAGTAGGAGGAAATAAACCAATACATTACAGTAGAATTTTCACATGGTATTAGAGCGATAGTAGATAAAGCTGAATCTCCAGCAAATTGGCTAAAGAAATATTTTTTCTGCAGGGTGGCAGAAGAAGCAACAGATCCAGTAAGGGCATCTTGACAGCAAGGGAAAGTAGATCCAGGAGACAACGTTGAAGCTGTAGAAGGCCTCTAGGCTTACGCAGACCTTCCCAAGACAACATAAGCACTGCGTCACCCAGTCTGGAGTTACGCAGTCCACTTCTCAGTAGCGTTGGGATTGCGCTGGGCCAACCAGGAGGATGTTGTCCAGTCACATCTCTTGTTTCATAAATTTTTGCCAAGATCCGGAAGCAGTGCTTCAGATCTTCAGCAGTGCTGGTGGGGTAGAGATTTTGCAGGTGCAGAATTGTGCCTAACTAAGGTAAGAAAGGCGGGAGGAAGACAATCATTCAACAGATCTGAGATTCAATCGAGAGGATCGAAGAATACTGTCCGTTTGAGTTTTGGTAGAAGATTTCTAGGAGGGAAGTCAGTTTGCAGAAAGAAACTGTCACTAGAGGGTTTCTAGTCACCAAGAAACCCAAATCCAGAGGAAGAAGTATTGTTTTCTTCAGATCTGAGCAAAGATGGCTCAATATGGACTGAGGGATCAAGATAGATTGGATGGCATGTCCAACTATATTATCTGGAAGACCAGAATCCTCTCAGTTCTGGATGAGTATGGTCTCAAAGATCATGTAGAGAAGACACTTGTTGTGCCAACCGTTGTAGATCCACTCAAGAAGTACGAAGAAAATCAAGCATGAACGAAGAGGTTGATCATAGACGGAGTCAAGGACCACGTGATTCCTCATGTCACTGGTAAGAATACATCACATGACATGTGGTCAGCTTTGGAAGTGATGTACCAAGGAGGTTCTGTGCAAAGAAGAATGCTTCTTGAGAATCATATGCATATGTTTCAGACGATGAAGGGTGAAGAGATAGATCCATTCCTTTTCAGACTTAAAGCTATCCGTGACCATCTGATTAGCATGGGTGCTAATCCAGATGAAGGGCTCTTAGTGAGGACGACCTTGAATGCTGTCTCTGAAGAATGGGAAACGTTTGTCCAGAGCATTATGGGAAGGGCAACGTTACCATCATGGGCAGATATGTGGGCTATTCTCCGCCAAGAGGAGATCAGGAGAATCATCATGAATCAGTCCAACCGTGGAGGAAGTGGATCAGCCAGAGTGAAGAAAGAAGAGGAGGAGGATGTAGACCTTGCATCAAGGGAAAAGAAGCAAGGGAAGAAGAAGAAGGACCTCTCCAAGGTCCGGTGCTTTAACTGTGGTGATCTTGGTCATTTCGCTAGCAGTTGTCCAAAGAAGAAGGGCAAAGGAGCTTCTGATTCCAAGGCTGCAGCAGCAAATGAAGATGGCTCTAATGACGATGCAACCATGAGTGCTCATGCACTTCGCGAGAAGAGGTGGGGTGACATGGATATATAGAGTATCCAGTTTGATGTCGGGATCCTTGAGTCAGCCCTACTCTTGGATCACATACGAGCTACGGGAGCCTTAATACGGTAGCGGGATGAGTCGGGAGATGGTTGTAGATGGCCACATTGAAGCGGAAGGAGCTATAGAGCTGATGAGGGACCAGCGTGATGTAGAAGCAGCAGCAATGTGGAGACAGCAGCACAAAGAGGCTGATGGGACTTCAGCAGCGCAGAGAAGTTGGGCTCACGCAGTGCAGTGTTGTAGCATGACAGTGTCTCCAGGGGGACAACGTGATTCAGCATCCAGGAGGCTTCAATGGTAGAGGGCAACTTGACTTGTTTGTCAAAACGTTGGGCAGAGTTATTCAGTTGCTTACTTCTTAGCAACTAAGTTGTAATGTAGCAGTTAGCAGTGGAAGTGCTATGGGCAGCATGATGGAGCAATTTGAGAGGGAGCTGCAGTACAGATGTGGCAGTGTCAGTGGCAGTGGCATGGGCAACAGTACAAAGAGCAGCAGTGCAGTAGATGGAGGGCAACAAGCCAAGCATCAACAACACAAACCAAGTACTCAAGATCTTGTAATGCATGGTGTGATGTATTGCTAGAGCACACTCCTGATGCTAAGAGGGAGTGTTGAGATTTTTTGTATTTGGAGTAGCATCAGTTGTGCTCTAGGTCCCAAATTTTTTGGAGAGACTAGAGTACACTTGATCTGCAAGACCCAAAAATGGATTTGAGAAATTTCAAGTTATGTTCAAGTTATTCAAATAATTAACTATTTTTAATGGATTTCCTAAGTCTAACTTAGGAAAATAAAATAATTGAAGTGAATTAATTAACACGTGCTGAAATTGTCTTAAGTCATATGGATCAAGCAGTCTTTTAATCTCAATCATTGATGGATGATTTAATCTCGGCCGTTGAAGGGTTCAACGAAAAAGTATAAGATAAAGGCTTGAGGGTTAGTTAAAGACACACAATTTCTGTAGAACTGAGGAATAGATCTGGAATTCTAAAGCGGGTTTTCTAAGTATTTCCAGTGGAATTTCCTGCAGTGAGGGGTAGTATTGGCCAAGGGAATGTTCTGATTCCAGGGCCAAGATACAGCAAGAGGCAAGAGGAGCAGCCACAAGGACAGCGCAGAGAGGCTTTCGAGCCACGTAGAGCAGTAGGGACAGCACAGAGACAACGCAGAGGTAGCTAGGGCCACGTTGGGTTGATGCTACCCAAGTAGAGGCAGCGTAGGGGCAACGTAGACCCTCCTAAGGCGACGCAGGCCTTCCTAGAGCCACATAGAGGCTGACATAGTCACTCCAGGGCAACGATGGGGCTTCAGAAGCAGCGCTGAGGGTTTCTAGGGTCAGATGCGGGTTGAGTCCTGTCAATCCCGTTTGAGGGTGTGGATCAGTCAGATATTTGGCACTAGATCTTCAGGTTAGCTGCAGATTTTATATCTTTTATTCTCTGTCGGGTATTCCAAGGTTGGAACCCAGATTTGCTATACTCAGAACTAATTAATAATAAAACCCTCATATTTGCAGAACCGGTTTTCCTGCTTTGGGTTTTTCTAGGGACTTATGTCCAAAAATCCATGTGTCACTTTGTTGCATGAGTGAATTATTCAGTAAATGATTTGCATGTGTAGGTTGTAGTTGTGTTTATTTTCGGTATTTTCTGAATCTAATTCCTGAAAATAACTTGTATTAATTAAATCAAGTAGGAGGAAATAAACCAATACACTACAGTAGAATTTTCACATGGTATTAGAGCGATAGCAAATCAAGCTGAATCTCCAGCAAATCGGCTGAAGAAATATTTTTTTTGCAGGGTGGCAGAAGAAGCAACAGATCTGGAAAGGGCATCTTGACAGCAAGGGAAAGTAGATCCAAGAGACAGCGCTGAAGTTGTAGAAGGCCTCTAGGCTTACATAGACCCTTCCCAGGGCAGCGTAAGGACTGCGTCACCCAGTCTGGGGTTACGCAGTCCACTTCTGAGCAGCACTGGGATTGCTCTGGCCCAGCAACGAGGACACTGTCCAGTCACTTCTCTTGTTTCAAAATTTTTTGCCAAGATTCAGAATCAGTGCTTCAGATCTTCAGCAGTACTGGTGGGGTAGAGATTTTGCAGGCGTAGAATTGTGCCTAAGGCAATAAAGGCGGGAGGAAGACAGTCATTCAGTAGATCTAAGTCAAATAGATTTGAGATTCGGTCGAGAGGATCGAAGAATACTGTCTGTTTGAGTTTTGATAGAAGATTTCCAGGAGGGAAGTCAGTTTGCAGAAAGAAGTAGTCACTAGAGGATTTCTAGTCACCAAGAAACCTAGATCCAGAGGGAGAAGTATTGTTTTCTTCAGATCTCAACAAATATGGCTCGATATGGACTGAGGGATCAAGATAGATTGGATGGCATGTCCAACTATGTTATCTGGAATACCAGAATCCTCTTAGTCTTTGATGAGTATGGTCTCATAGATCATGCAGAGAAGACACTTGTTGTACAAACCGATGTAGATCCACTCAAGAAGTATGAAGAGAATAAAGAACGAACGAAGAGGTTGATCATAGACGGAGTCAAGGACCACGTGATTCCTCATGTCACTAGTAAGAATACAGCACATGACATGTGGTCAACTTTGGAAGTGATGTACCAAGGAGGTTCTGTGCAAAGAAGAATGCTTCTTGAGAATTAGATGCGTATGTCTCAGATGATGAAGGGTGAAGAGATAGATCCATTCCTTTTCAGACTTCAAGCTATTCGTGTCTAGCTGATTGGCATGGGTGCTAATCCAGATGAAGGGCTCCTAGTGAGGATGACCTTGAATGTTGTCTCTGAAGAATGGGAAACGTTTGTCCAGAGCATTCTAGGAAGGGCAGTGTTACCATCATGGGCAGATATGTGGGCTATTCTCCGCCAAGAGGAGATTAGGAGAATCACCAAGAAGCTGTCCAACAGTGGAGGAAGTGGATCAACCAGAGTGAAGAAATAAGAGGAGGAGGATGCAGGCCTTGCATCAAGGGAAAAGAAGCAAGGGAAGAAGAAGAAGGACCTCTCCAAGGTCCGGTGCTTTAACTATGGTGATCTTGGTCATTTCGCCAACAGTTGTCCTAAGAAGAAGGACAAAGGAGCTTCTGATTCTAAGGCTATGGCAGCAAATGACAATGGCTCTGATGACGATGTAGCCATGAGTGCTCATGCATCTCAAGAGAAGAGGTGGGGTGACATGGATATATAGAGTATCCAGTTGGATGGCGGGATCCTTGAGTCAGCCCTACTCTTGGATCACATACGAGCAACGAGAGACTTAAGACGGTAGCGGGATGAGTTGGGAGATGGTTGCAGATGGCCACGTTGAAGCGGAAGGAGTTGTAGAGCTGAAGAGGGAGCATTGTGATGCAGAGGCAGCAGCAGCGTGGAGGCAGCAACACAGAGAGGCTGATGGGACTTCAACAGTGCAGAGAAGCTGGCCTCACGCAGTGTAGTGTTGTAGCATGATAGTGTCTCCAGGGTGACAACATGATTCAGCATCCAAGAGGCTTCAGTGGTAGAGGGCAACTTGAATTGTTTGTCAAGTAGTTGGGCAGAGTTATTCAGTTGCTTACTTCTCAGAAACTGAGTTGCAGTGCAGCAGTTAGCAGTGGCAGTGCTATGGGCAACATGATGCAACAATTTGAGAGGGAGCTGCAGTACAAATGTGGCAGTGGCATGGGCAGCAGTAAAGAGAGCAGTAGTGCAGTATATGGAGGGCAGCAGGCCAAGCATCGACAGCACAGACCAAGTACTCAAGATCTTGTAATGCATGGTGTGATGTATTGCTAGAGCACACTCCTAATGCTAAGAGGGAGTGTTGAGATTTTGTGTATTTGGGGTAGCATCAATTGTGCTCTAGGTCCCAAATTTTGTGGAGGGACTAGAGTACACTTGATCTACAAGACCCAGAAATGGATTTGAGAAATTTCAATTTGTGTTCAAGTTATTCAAATAATTAATTACTTTTAATGGATTTCCTAAGTCTAACTTAGGAAAATAAACTAATTAAAGTGAATTAATTAACACATATGGTTAAATTGTCTTAAGTCACATGGATCAAACAATCTTTTAATCTCAGCCATTGATGGATGATTTAATCTCGGCCATTGAAGGGTTCAACGAAAAAGCATAAGATAAAGGCTTGAGGGTCAGTTGAAGACACACAATTTTTGTAGAACTGAGGAATAGATCTGGAATTCTAGGGTGGGTTTGCTAAGAATTTCCAGTGGAATTTCCTATAGTGAGGGGTAGTATGGGCCAAGGGAATGTTATGATTCTAGGGCCAAGAGACACCAAGAGGTAAGAGGAGCAGCCACAAGGACAACGCAGAGAGACTTTAGAGCCATGCAGAGTAGCACGGACAACGCAGAGACAGCTAGGGCCACGCTGGGCTGACGCTGACCAAGTAGAGGCAGCATAGGGGCAACATAGACCCTCCTAGGATGACGCAGGCCTTCCTAGAGCCACGCAGAGGCTGACTTAGTCGCTCCAAGGCAACGTTAGGTCTTCAGAAGCAGAGCTGAGGGTTTCTATGGTCAGATCCAGGCTGAGTCGTGTAAATCCCATTTGAGGGTGTGGACCAGTCAGATATTTGGCACTAGATCTTCAGGTTAGCTGCAGATTTTATATCTTTTATTCTCTGTCAGGTATTCCAAGGTTGGAACCCAGATTTGTTGTACTCAGAACTATTAAATAATAAAACCCTCATATTTGCTGAACCGATTTTCCCGCTTTGGGTTTTTTCGGGGACTTATGTCCAAAAATCCATGTGTCACTTTGTTGCATGAGTGAATTATTCAGTAAATGATCTGCATGTGTAGGTTGTAGTTGTGTTTATTTTCGGTATTTTCTGAATCTAATTCCTGAAAATAACTTGTATTAATTAAATCAAGTAGGAGGAAATAAACCAATACACTACAGTAGAATTTTCATAGCAATGTGGACCCAGGTGGGAGAAATGATGAATGGGGGTATGATCGGTGGAAAGGGAGTAATATATGTGGATAAAGGAGCGGGATGACGCACCCAAAGTCGAGATTTCCCAAGTAGTGCCACCCTAGAACCAAATGGTCAATTAAGGAGATCCCACGGGACTAACATCCAATGGTAACATCCAAAAGAGATCAAGGGGACAGGAGCACAAGCTAAGCCCACTCTTTCCACCAAATCCCCCCATCAATCCATTCCCAGAAGTATCCACGATAAGTAAACCCAATACTGAATTACCAAATGAGAAGACATACCTTTAGATTCGGGAGGCCTACCTTCAAACATACGATCAATATAGATGGGTGAGGGACCACATAGCTGGATCAGGTGGTGGAGAAATGGCACAACAAGCTAGTTGAAGGCCGCAAGGGGTTGTTGGCTGTCGGCTGAAGTCCATCATGGAGAAAAAAATTCTCCTAGGGATATTGTGAAAATTCTAAGTCCGGAATCCTATTGCAGCCAACTGAAATTATTTCACCTACTTGTTATTGAATCATCACACAAGTGACAAGACACCGTTGTTTTTGGACAAACGTCCTCGAAAAACCCAATGTGAGAAAACCGGTGCAGCAGATCTGAGGGTTTTATTATTAAGCAACAATTATTTTTAATACAATCTCTAGATTCCTTGCTAGCTATCCAATACAAAGAATATCACTCAGCACAATAAATTAGTGAGATTACCTCACTTTACACTGAAAGCCTCGACTGATCCGGTAGTTGAAACAACAATCTCCCGGCACCTTCTGCGTAGCCACTGCGCAATCACTACGTAGGCCTGAGTCAATACCTATGGGAGACTACGTCACCTCCTCTGCCAAATCGTTAAGCTCTCAGGAGCTTTAATTCCAACCCTCCTGGCTCAAAATTTGATCTCCCAGCTGGAAGTCGGATCTCTACTCGGAAGACTCTGCGCTGCTCTGCATGGGGCCTTCGTGGCTTTGCGTCACCCTCAATGGGCACTACGTTACATCCTTTGCGTATCTATCCGCCTCTCTGCTGAGTATTCTTGGCTCCGGAGAAGATCTTCCGACCAAAACTGTCTCTGCCCCTCTCTGCGTGAGAATCTCTTGATCAAAATTTTACTCTGAGCACTGCTCACTTCAGAAAATTCGATCTCTTGTTCTCTCGGTGTATTTCCAAATGGCCTTCAAGCCTTCCTTAAATAATCTTCTTGTTGACATTCAAAAACCCAAATTAGAAGCTAATCAATGGCTAAGATCATTTTGTCTTGATCCTCGTCTTCTTCTAGAAGTTACACCCACAATTCAGATTAATACCCATTAATTATTTTAATTACCTAAGTTTAGACTTAGGGTCTTATTAAAAATAATTAATTTATTAAATAAAACCGTCTTTTGGTGGAATTTCCCCAAACGATTTATGGGTTATCTGGAATACATGTGTCTAAGCCTCTCAACGAAATTTGAGACTTAGAGCACATCTAATGCTACCCCAAATCAACAGATATCAACCACAAAGTGGTCGGTAACAAGTCCCTTAGCCAACTATTTTGACCCCCTTTCCCACACAATTGAATTTTCCCTCCAAGTGGTGCGTATTCCATGAGGGGTAGCCCCCACATTCCACTAAAGTTGGAATTTTCGATTTCTCGTAAGTCCCATGTGCCTAAAATGTCTCCAATGCCCAGATTACAAAATTGTGTTAGGCTTAGCACTTCCATATTAAACTCTGTTAATCCTATTAAATGAAAAAAAATCAAAATTGGGGATATTACATTCCTCCCTGCCAAAAATTGCTTGTCCTCAAGCAATGCTTGAGCAAACATCCTCTCTAGCTATTGATCCCCACTGTCACTGACTCACTCCAAAATGTGCCAGGGTTCCAGATGGGCCACTGAATCATCCCTGACCTTTGCATTGTCCTGACATGAAGGAATCCCTCAATACCAAGATCCCAAGCTATCTTGTCCAACATGAATCTCCCCTTGCTCCACTCCATTAGTGGCTCGCTAAAGCCCAATGGAAGGTATGCAGGATATCCCCCTATCATATCCAGCTCATCCCTAAAGGTTATTGAGTTGTGAAAAGCTGTAATGTTGGGGTCCCCCGCTAATCTCAAAGAGGTGCCACCATGCTGACGTTGCGCTACTCTAATTATGACATACTCCCCATCGTGTGCAGACTGTATCCTCCTTTCCTGGGACCTGGTGGTGAAAAAACTGTGAAGGCCAAGCTCATTCTTCCCGTCCATCTTCGTGATGCCAACGTCTACCCATCCATTGCCAATCTCAACCCTGAGCAACAACAGGATAAGTCTGCCTCGCCATGTAGTGGAGGTCTCAGTGATCCCCCATGTGTCAAACCCAAGGTGAATTGAATCACCCTTTGCCATGGCTTGGGTTTGAATTGAATCACCCTCTGCCATGGCCCTGCTCATCCCAAATGGAGTGATCCACCCGCCAACCGAATCCCTGTATCCCCCAACCATACTGGGAACTCATAACTCCCATTCACAGGATGTCGCCTGCGTTACGCTGCTACCTGCTAGAACTCATCTTGCCCTCATCTCTGACTCCTGTATGTGTCCCATGGGTGGACCCCAAGTATTAGGAGTTTGTCCCACGCATGCCAACTTGCCCTGCTCCTCCCAGACCAAGCAGTGAAATTCGTTATCCCAACTCCTGATCATACACCTGGACACTGCTCGGAATTTGGGTACCCTCTTGTAGACGAAGTCTACCATCTATTGATTTTTTGGTAGCATCGAATGTGCTCTATCTCTGAAACTTTATGGAGGGGCTAGGACACATGAGATCTCCAAGACCCAAAAATCGTTTGGAGTAACTCCACCCGAAGCTTAAGTTATTCAAATAATTAATTATTTTAATGGAGACCCTAAGTCTAACTTAGGGAAATTAGTTAATTAAAGTGAGTTAATTTAAACGTGTGGGTGAGAATTTTATAAGTGACGAGGATCAAGCATTTTCTAATCTCAGCCGTCGATTAGAGATTAGATCACAACTGTTGATTCGTCAACTGGAAAAGAATTAAAGGAAGGCTTGGGGTCAGTTGGAGAACACACAGAGAGTAGTAGCACTTGAGCTAAGTCGAAATTCTAGGGTGCGGTTTGCTGAGAATTTCAAAGTGAGCTTGCAGTGTAGTGAGGGGCAGTTCGACAACGATATTTTTCAGCCAAGGTCAAAATACAATAGCAGAGAGGCAAATCAACACCAAAGAGGCAGTGCCGGCCCAGGATGGGATATGCAGAGCCAGCAGGGCTCACGCAGAGGGGACACAACACCAGAAAGGGTGACGCAATCACTCGGAGAGCTGCATTGGGGTTTCTGTGGGGCCTTTTGATTTCCGAGCCAGGAAGGCTTACGGAGAGGGTGATGCAACTCCTAGAGAAGGTGACACAGTCCAACTTGTTGTAGCCATCGCTCAACAACATTTGGGGACTGCGCAGTCACTTGTGAGGTTTCTTCATCTAGTCACTAGATCCACAATAATATCTATCTCCAAATAGAGGTACTTCTGCCGAGGATTTTCTCTGTTGGGTGAGCCACATTGGCACCCTAGTTTTTATTCAGAAATCTGCTTAATAATAAAAACCTTCAAGGGTTGTTGCACTGGTTTTCCCGCATTGGGTTTTTCGGGGACATTTGTCTCAAAAACTTGTGTCCTGTCTGCATGGTTGCTTATTCTTCAGTACTTGATCTGTATAATTGTGTAGGCTGCAGTGTATTTACTTCAATGTTATGTTTTCATGAATTTTTCAGAAAATAACTTGTTAAGTTAAATAAACAAGTAGGAGAAGTAAATCAGATTTACTGCAATAGGATTTTAGTTTAGACGATTCAGAAATTTTCACATGGTATCAGAGCGTTTGGAGATTAGGAAGAGCTGAAGCCATCAACAAAAAACCGAAGAAAATTTGTTGTAGGAAGGTAGTTGTCCCGAGTAACAGTGCAGATCCTGAGAGAGGCAAGGAAGGGTGACACAGTCACCTGTAGCAGAGCTTGCGTCAGCCATGAGAGGTGACGTTGTAGCTGCAGCTATGTCAACACAGTGTTTGTTGGGCCAACGTAGGGGTTTCGAGCCTCCTGTTCCCAGGATTAATCCCTCTTGCGGACAAGAGCGATCTCCCTAGTACTCCAATGAGTAACTAGAAACAAAGATCCATTGAATATCTCATTCTCTAGATTATTTGTGCTTTAGATTATTACAATCATGAAATGAAGAGGATATGCTCCTACCTTTCAATCGAGATGTTCGATGTAGCCTTTTGCCTTTCGCTCCAAAGCAGTTCCTCAATGCTGAGAAGAACCTACAATCACAAACAACACAAAAAATCAAAGCACCTGCAGTATATAATAATCATAAATACTAATCCAACTTAGTTATCAAGGAATCTAAGTATTGACATCATTTCCACGCATTCATAAACAAGACAATGAGAAAAAGAGATCCATATGTATTATCATAAATTAGAAAGAGCAATCTTACAACTAGATGCCTTGATGTTGTACAGATTTCTCCCTTGTGTTTGAGCAATCGTTTTCCTTCAGTCTGATAAGCCTTCCTCTCTAGAATGACCAGCATGAAGACATGGGAACAAAGGTGTAATCTTCAATATGTCAACAACAACTTACTAGCACAGAAACTACGAACTCTATGAACTCTCTCTAGCTTAGAATCTATACAAATCAATATCTACACATATTGGTATCTACCCTTCAACCTGTAACTTCAGCTTAATTTATAGAGAGATTGAGGTAGTTTCAGATCCATTAAGAGAGGGATGGGTTCCTCCCATGAAGGGATTTGAGTTCCTTGGACCAAGGGATAAGCTCCATGAGTAGAGGAATAAAGCTCGAACTGGTGCGACTCTAGAGGCTTTCAGTTGGGAGAATATTCGACCAACTAGGCTTCTAGAAGTTACTTTTTATTTTTACTTGCTTTTCACGGGGGTGTGCAAGTTTTAGTGGCGAACAGAGTGGTGATCGCCGCGGCTAATGGAAGAAGCATTAGTGCATGCACATGGAAGGGCTATAAAAACCACGCAGGCAATCTTTTAAGGGTTTTACAGAGCTGTTAGCCACTTTCCAAGACTTGATTCAAGAACATGTGTGTTTTTGACCTCTAAGGGAACATGATATAAATGGTGATAGACCCATATGAACAGTCAAATGTCATGGTGGCAAAATGACATGTAACAAATTGCCCCCAAAAGTGTGAAGTCTGAGAAAGTTTTTCTAAAGAGTGAAGCACTTTATGATTCCAAGGATTGGATTGGAGACACCAGTCGAAAACTTGTAAAAACATTTAATGCAAATATATATCATCACTGAGGTAGACATTCCCATACTCCGAACAAAACTAACTAAGTGTTCTGGTACATATATGATTTCAGTATTACATCAAAAAGTAGACAGTATGGGTGCGACCATTTGTCATAAGAAGTCTACTGTATCATGAATACATAACTCCTCGCAGCCTGGATGGTGGAAACTAGATCCAGGGTCTTGATTTTCGCTTCTTGAACTAGTACGGATCTATCCATGCGATTGAATGTGTCGAAGTCGAACATGGTAGAAACCACTTGATTACCGGTCAATGATGAGAACCGTTAACAAGCGTGAGAGAAACCACCAATAATGACAATGGTTCTCAAAGTACTTCAGCACAATCTATGAAGTGTGAATGAATGATTTGCAGTCGAACACTCATAGAATCATTCGATCGAAGGTTAATGATGAGAGCCTGTCGTCAAAGGTGAAAAACCTGCCATTAGGGCATGTAGATTCCAAGGTATTGATTGGATTCTAAATCAACTTTCTAGATAATGAGCTGATGTCGATAGAAAGTGATTTGTCGTAGGAAATCTTACGACACGAAACCATTAGATCAAGTTTTGAAGAAATGCTTTGCAAGGACTGACTCAGGGATGGTCAATGCGAATGGAGACAAATATTTGCAATGAATGGTAAATTGAACTTTCTCTTGAACACATAACGACAGTATAAATGGCTTGGAAACATTTGACTAAAAAATAATACCTAGAAACCGGCTAAAGACTTTCAATGTGGTTTGATTAACTGTAAGACAAAAGATTTCTCAACCCAGGTACAAGTGTGACAAACTGTTGTGTTCAAGAGCAACATGCTGCTTTTTAAAACAAGGACAATGAATGGATTCTTTTTCTCACTTTTTTCCCCACCATTACTAGCAAGTACCTCTTTATTTTTGTCAAGCTCGAGGAGGATAACATTTGCTTGTTGTGTAAGCCCATCCTTCGGATGAATCCATCTTAGTATTAAAAACGAACCCTAAGAAGGAGTGGTTCGGTTCTGTTGTGATCGACAAGTCCTATACTGTTTAATTTTAATGAGTCCGACATAGGATTAACTCGGTGTTTTCAGTTTTAGGGAGTCAGAAGAAAAATATAAGTAAACGCCATAGGGTTCTTTTTCGTAAATTTAGTCCCTCAAGCCCGAAAAAGGATAAAATAATGCAGGAAAGAACTTTATTGACCATGCTTAGTCAAGGTATACCTTTTTCGTAAATAGTTCAATTCAGTCCGGAAAAGGGGTAAACTTATATTGAATGGATGACTGTTCATTTACTTTAGCGAGTTCGAATAGTCAAGTACTCGACGATATTTTCATGTTTAGAGAGTCTGAAAAGGGCTTAAAAGAGGATTCCAGGGTTTTTCATTTTCGTATTTTTATAGAGCCCGAAAAAGTGATAAAAGTCTACTCAATGTCAAAATGATTCTTTCCAAAAATAACCTGTTTCCTACACAAAAACTCAAAAAATTACAAACATTTGCTCTCAAAATAGGAAAAACATTTTGATTTTGACTTCTAAAGAAAAAATAAATAAAATAATATTATTTTATTAATTTAAAACTACAAAAAGAAGTTTAAACAAGTCATTTTCACCTTTTAGTTTTCAGAGTAGAGCAGAAAGATTTTTTGCCCTAAATCTTCCGGAGTTGATATCAGGAGAACCGACTAGCCATTTCAAGAACCGTCCACGCCAAGTGTTCCACATCATCATTATCTTTGTTTTCATCAGTTTAGTTTTTTATTTTAAGTTTTTAGGGCATTTTTTAAGGGGAAACAAGGTTTTAAAATCAACCCTCGGGGGTGCGCAGTTTTTCGTGGAGAAAACCACGCAGGCCGCCGCGGGTTTTATGTGTAGCTCATGCACAAAAATGCACTGTGTACACACAAAACTTGTGCAAGCATCTTGGGGTTTTGAAAAACATGTTTCTCCCCACAAAAATGGCTCAAAATTCTCCTAACTGATTTCTAATGATTAAATTGATGGTTTGTAGGTTGTCAATCATGTTGGAATGGCGAGAAAGAGAGCATGAACTTGTAGACAATGAAGCCATAGATGATCTGGCAACAATTCGCACATTGAAAAATTGTGGCTTGTATAAGTTCTGGGTGATTCAAGGTGTGAAAGCATAGGTTGAGCTGATGACTTGGCTAGTGAATGCTTGGGATGTTCGAGATCAATGTTTCATCATTGGAGACCATAGGCTTGTGATCGAGCCGGATAATATCTATTTCCTCATTAGATTACCCCGCAAAGGAGGGGACATTTCCTTGTTTGGAACAAGACCAGGTGGTCTTCCCATTGCTTCTTACATGGCTCAATATTGTAGCCGAGATTCAGAGTTGAAGGATGGTTGCATTGATATCAAAACTATTGTGCGACTAGACCTTAAGATCGTTGCATTCACCATTACTAGGTTGTATGGGAGTGCAATTCTGCATGTGGCTACCAAAGCACAAATGCAGACTGCAGTTGAATGTTCCGGGGGAACATTTTTCAACTGGAGTGAAGGAGTGTTGGCTAACATGAAGGGCCAAGTTACGAGAGCTAAGAATGGGAAGTTGAAAAACTTTGGCTATGGAGCCATTCTTGTGTCTTTCTCTTTGGAGAGGATCCCACTCCTTGCACCTCAACAGTCTTAGGTGGATCCCACAGGACCTAGGGAATCATGTATGTTGCTTTGGGTAGCATTGATGGCCCGTCATGGTGGCGATGGTGGTGCAGTGGTTCGCTTTACTCCTCAATTATTTATATGGCTTAGGAACCAAATCTTCATGATTAAAGATTTTCCTTATGCAGGGATGGATTTTAGAGGTGACCCTGGCACATCACTTCCACCAGGGGCACAGTGGGATGCATCAGGTAAGCAAATCATTTTGAAGTTTTTTATGTTATCCAATTTTTATTTGATTTTCTATCGTCCAATACTGATAAAAAATTTAAATGCAGATGTCGGTCCAACACGACCAGCAGCGCTTCGTCGCTTTGATAGGTGAGAAGCACGACCTATAGCAGGCCCACCACAGAACGATGCGGCAGAGATTCTTGCAGAGCTGGAGCACAACCTAGAGAGGTTGACTATTGATGTTCCAGAGACAGGGACACATGATATACCTCTCAGTCTTCAGAGACATGGGATTGGTGTCCCAGACCCATTCAGGAGATTTCTGCGCAAGGTGGCACGTGCCATAGTTTTCTATCATGATCATCATCATGGATCGCTGATAGTCGACCTAGATTGACATTTTGTTTTTTTGTATCGGTATCTTTTAGATCATAAGGTGTTTGAAAACTATGATCACAGACGATGTAATATTTTTTGACACAACTATTTAACCTAATGATATTACTACTTCCAATCTCTGAGTATCTTGTTCAATATGGATTAAATATTGTTTTGTTTTACTTTTAATGTTGCAGATATATAGTTAAAACTCGATTAGCTAATGCATCAACCAATGTGTTTAAATATCTTGAAATGTGTTGATATTCAATATAATCAAATTGCCTTTCCAAGAGACGAACCCTCAAAAACATTCTTAACAAAGTTGGATTTTGATAGCGTAAACACCATTTAAATGTAATACAATGAGTTGCAAATCTAACCTAACAATCAAACGTCGAATACCAAATGCGATGGCATCAGATAATAGCTCAATGACTGTGTTATATTCTGCAATATTGTTCGTTGTTTGACCAAGGCATATCCCATGAATAGAGACTAACTCATCAGTGGGTGAATATATAACCCATGCTGCGGAAGAGATGTTCTATGTACTACAACAGGCGCCGTCGGAAAAACCAATATAATTTTGAAGGAATGTCGACATCTACAATGTCAAGAGTAATCAAGATAAGCAGTGAAAGTAGCAAAAGTTGTTAAGCAAAAATAACTAATCCTAAGGCACACCTTTCTAATCTTAGGCACACTGTTCTAAAATTGTAACTAATGTACAAGGAGGATCTTCACACGAAGAGTCATGCATAATATCTCTTGAGATAAATGTCGAAATTTTTGAATCCTTATAATTATGCAGAAATTATTACTGTTAATCCAGTTAAGCTTTTCCTACTTATATAAGTTATCAACTGAATAAATTCAAGTTAACGTCGAACCAAAACACATAACAGATCTCTACCAATTCAGATCTAGAATAAGCACATGCACACATAGACAAAGTGACAGTTATTTCTGGACAAACTGTCCCCGGAAAAACCTAATGCGGGAAAACCAGTCTCTGGCTACTCGAGGGTTCTATTATTAAGAATATTTCTGAATACACAACTTTGGGTTCCAGATCTAGAAAACCCTACAGAGAAAACTCTAGATCTACAGCTTCTGGCTGATCTAAGACCAAAAATACTAATTGATCCAGACCCTCAAACGAGATTTACAGAACTCAGCCAGATCTAGGCCTAGAAACCCCAGCGTTGCCCCTGGAAGGCTCAGCGTCATCCTCTGAAGCCCCTGAAAGGGCCTGCGTCAGCCTTAGATGGCCTCCAAACCCTCAGCGCTGCCTCTAGAAGGGACCACGTTACCCCAAAATGGGTGACGCAGTCATTGTGTTGCCCCTAAGGGTCTCTGCGCAACCCCTAAAGGGTTTCCTGAAAATGACATTGTCCCTGCTGCTACTGTTGCTGTCTTCCTCTGCGCTGTCCTTGAGCTTATCTCTTCTCTGTCTCTTTGTGTATTCTAGACCCCAGGATCAGATCATCCCCTTGGTCTAAATTCCCCTCTCTGCAACTGAAACACTTCTGAGTATTCTTAGCAACTTCGCCCTAGAATCTCAGTTTAGCTTCAGTGCTTTGCCTGTGTGTGTCTTTACAAATGACCCCAAGCCTTTCCTTTATACTCTTCTCATTGACAAATCAATGGCCAAGATTAAATCTTTAATCAATGGCTAAGATTAAAAGAAATCTTGATCTGTGTGACTTAAGACAATTTCATCACATGTTTAATTAAATTTACTTTAATTTTTTTTTCCTAAATTTTAACTTAGGAAATACATTAAAATAATTAATTAATTTAATATCTCCTAAACCAGATGAAATTTCCCAAGTCCATTTCTAGGTCTTGTAGATCAGATGAACTCTAGTCCTTCCTCAAAATTTGGGACTTAGAGCACAACTGATGCTACCCCAAATACACAAAATCTCAACACTCCCTCTTAGCATCAAGGGTGTGCTCTAGCAATTCATCACACTTATGCATTACATGATTTTGGGCACTGGTTCTGTGCTGTTGAAACTTGGTCTCCTGCCACTCAAATCTGCACTGCTGCTACCATTCTGTACTGTTGCCCATGACTCTGCCACTGCCACTGCAACCACTGTATTGCAGCTCCCTCTCAATATGTTGCATCTGTGCTGCTCATAGCACTGCCATTGCTGTTCTATTGCACTGCAACTTCAGTTGTTGAGAGAAACAACTGAATCTCCTGCCCAATCTTTGACAAACAAGTCAAGTGGGTTGCATCCTCATCACTGAAGCTCCATAGGCCACAGATTTGTGTTGACATCTAAAGAACGATGCACAACTACAACTCTGCCTGCGTAATCAGATTCCCTCTGCACTACTGAAGTCACATCAACTCCTTGTGCTGAAATCTATCACGTTGCTGTTGCACTGCGCTATCCCTCTGAAGCTCTCTACGCTGTTGCAGCTCTGCACTGCATAAGCAGCACTACTCTGTGCTGTTGAAGTCACATCAGCCTCTACGCTGCTGCTGCTATGCTCTGCGTTGCTCCTCCCAGCCTCCAGATTTGCCTCTGCCTGCTTCATCTGTGATCTATGCCCCCACTGCTCCACTTGTCCCGCTATTGTCTTAAGGCTGCCATAGCTCGCTTGTCATCCAAGAGATGTGCTGCTCAAGGATCCCGCCTTACTTCCATGTAGCTCCTCTACATGTCCATGTCACCCCACCTTCGTGGTTCATGAGGCCTCATGGTGACATCATCTCCCGATCCATCATCTGCCACCGCTGCCTTCGATGAAGATGATTCCTTGTCCTTCTTCTTTTCTGGACAATGGCTGGAAAAATGTCCCATTTCGCCACACTGGAAGCACTTGATCTTTGAAAGATCCTTCTTCTTCTTTGGCTGCTTCTTTGATGCCAAGGTTGCATCTTCCTCCTCTTCCTTTACTTTTCTCAACCCAAGGCTATGCTATTTCTTGGTGAATCTGCATAGTTCTTCTTGCTGCAGGATTGACCACAAGCTGTCCCACTCTGGGAGGTCCGCTCTGCCCAAGATACTTTGGACAAAGGTTTCCCACTCATCCGTGACTGCATTGAGGGCCGTCCTGACTATCACTGCATCATCTACGGTTGCACCCGTTGCTGTCAGCTGATCCCTGATTGACTGCAATCTGAAGAGGAAATGCTCGATGTCTTCTCCCTTGTTCATCATGAATGACCTCATTTGGGCCTCCAACAACATCTTTCTTTGGAATGATTTTCCCTCATACAGGGAAGTCAAGGCCTTCCTCATCTCATTAGTTGTCCTATTTTCAGCTATGTGTGGCACAATATGATCCTTGATACTGTCCATTATCAGTCGCTTGGCATGCCCAGCAGCTTCCTTATGCTTCCGTAGGAGATCTGCATCTGTTGGTGTGGCCAAAGTCTGCTCTGCATGGTCTCTTAGACCATATGCCTCAAGGACAATCAGGATCCTTGCTTTCCACACTGAAAAGTTTGAGAGGCCCTCTAGCCTATCCTGATCACGCAGTCCATGAGGAGCCATCTGCTCAGAATGTGTTGGAGCTCCTCCTCTCTATGCTAGAGACCTTGGATCTAGGGTCCTTTACGAACTGGGCACCCTCTTCTCCCTCTGTCACTTGATTTCCCTCCTTGGAAATCTACCAAATCAACTATGATTCAGCTTCTTCTTTGATCCTCTGATCAAACTGCAAGTTTCCTTTGGTAAGAAACTCTCTGAGAAGCTGATCTCCTCCCCATATTTGTCACTTTTGCTAAGGCTAAAAATCTGAAAACTTCAGAAATTTAACCCCACCAGCTCTTCTGGATTTCTGCAGTATTTTCTGGATCTGACAGATTTAGATCTGAATCACACTAGCTGGCTTCAGACCCAACTAGCGTTGTTTCTGAGCTGCCTCTACGCAGTAATTGGGTGGGCTTGCTAGGACACAGTGCTGGACAGCGTCACCCTTCCCTCTGCGTGAATCTACTCCTGAAAACTGCGCTGTCCCTTCCAATCTGCTTCTTTGCTGCCTTTTCAGCTGCTTTCTGCAACTAGATCCTTCAGATTCTTCAGCTGGTGACCCTTCTGGATCTGCAATTGCTCCGATACCATGTAGAAATTTCTGAATCCTTATACTTATGCAGAAATTATTACTGTTAATCTGGTTAAGCTTCTCCTACTTAAATAAGCTATCAACTGAATAAATACAAGTTAACATCGAAGTAAAACACATAACAGATCTCTACCAATTCAGATCTAGAATAAGCACATGCATACATAGACAAAGTGACACAGTTATTTCTGGACAAACTGTCCCCGGAAAAACCCAATGTGGGAAAACCGGTCTCTGGCTGCTGGAGGGTTCTATTATTAAGAATATTTCTGAATACACAACTCTGGGTTCCAGATCTGGAAAACCCTACAGAGAAAACTCTAGATCTACAACTTTTGGCTGATCTAAGACCAAAAATACTGACTGATCCACACCCTCAAATGGGATTTACAGAACTCAGCCAGATCTAGGCCTAGAAACTCTAGCGCTGCCCTTGGAAGGCTCTGCGCCAGCCTCTGAAGCCCTTGAAAGGGCCTGTGTCAGCCTTGAATGGCCTCCAAACCCTCAGCGCTGCCTCTGGAAGGCACTGCGTTACCCCAGAATGGGTGACGCAGTCACTGCGCGGCCCCTAAGGGTCTCTGCGCAACCCCTGAAGGGTTTCCTGAAAATGACATTGTCCCTGCTGCTGCTGCTGCCTTCCTTTGCTGTAATATCCCGAAAGGGAAATAGACAGCGATACAAGCATACGACAATATAGGAAATGCCGAAAATAGAACATAAAGCAAATACACATAAAAATGCTGGAAATGCTAAGCCATTTTATTAATCTGAGAATATAATGAGATACAATGGATAATCAGAATAAATGCACCTATCTTTGCTCAAGGCAAGTGAAGAACCCTCTCAGAAAAACAGGAAATGGCTGCTACAAGAAACTGCATCCCAGCTGCTGGAAGAAACTGCCGTAAACTGCTGCTGCTGGAATGAACTGAAGCTAGGGGCTGATCCCCTTGCCGAAATGAGCTGAAAATCGGCAGACCACCTGAACTCACCACCCCGGACAAAACCCAGAAACCATATACAAAACGGACCACCTCCGAAAATCACCCCCAGAAACCCTCCTCCTAGAAAAACGCTGTCCCTCCAGGACCAGCGCAGACACCAACTGAAATAGACTAAAATGGGGCCACAACTCCTCAGGAAACTCACCAAATGATAAACGCTGAACCTCCACACCGGAAGAGGCCTGAATCTCCTGCAGAAATCTCTACCACTGAACAGCTCCAACTCAAACTGCGTCCTCCCTCCAAGGACTGCGCAGTCACCCAATGAAGCTCAGCTCCTCGGCAAAACTCCCAACAAAACACCTGCAAATCTCCTGCTAAAGACTGAAGAAAAACCTTGCCCGAGCAGGCACTCGAAGTCCCCCGGGGCCAAGGGTGAGATCTCCGACCGGAGACACTCAGTCGCACTAAACAGTGCTACAGACCGACTAAAAAGCCAGCGTGCTCAAGTAGACAGAAGTCTAGCTCAATATCATCAACAATATCAATAATGCCCAAATGAGGAGGCTCCTCCACCTTTTATAGCGTTGGTTTCCCTCCAAAACCAACGTCCTCTCTCTCATTGGCTCCTCCACGTGGTGTGTGGCCCCCCTTGGCTCCCCCCTTAAGTTACAACGTTGCATCTACTAGGGAAACACTTTATTTTATTTAAGTGAGTTAGACCCGTTTTCTCACTTTTATTTATTAATAAACTATAGTCGGCAAAACTATACAAAAATCAAATATTCCAATTAGCGGTGCTAATTAGGAATATTACAGTCTCCCCCGGCAAAACGTTGCTTGTCCTCAAGCAACTGAAGTGATGGATGCTGCAATGTTTCCTCGCTCTCCCAAGTGGCATCCTCATCCGGCAAAAATTGCTTGTCCTCAAGCAACGCTTGAACAAGCCTACTCTCTAGCTGATGCTCCCTTCTGATACTGCAAAATGTCCCTGGGTCCCACTGAAACCTCTCTGACCTCTGCATCACCCTGATACGAAGGGATATCTCAATGCCAGGATCCCAAAGTGACCTCTCACAGTACCAGCCAACCAATAATCCTCCTGGATCCCATCGCCACCGTGGCCAATAATCGCACAAGTCCCACGGCTCAGATGGTGGCCAATAATACGAAGGAAATAACCAGTAATAAACAGAAATATGCCAGACGGATATAGAAAATACAATGCTGAACCAGATCATGGAACAATTACACATAGAATGCCAGAAAACTGAGCCATTTTATTAATCTGAAAGTACATAGAGAGGAGTACAAGAAAATCAGAAAGAGGGCACCTATCCTTGCTCAAGGCAAGTGAAGAATCCTCTCAGAAAATAGGAAATGGCTACTACAGAAACTGCATCCCAGCTGCTGGAAGAAACTGCCGTAAACTGCTGCTGCTGGAGTGAACTGAAGCTAGGGGCTGATCCCCTTGCCGGAATGAGCTAAAAATCTACGGATCACCTATACTCGCTGCTCCGGACAAAACCCAGAAACCGTGAAGCAAATGGACCACCTCCGAAAATCGCCCCCAGAAACCCTCCTCCTACAAAAACGTTGTGCCTTCAGGAACAGCTCAGAAGCTCAAGAAATATGCTGGCAAATGGGCTGGATCTACCCACAAATCCTCCAGATGAGATGACCAACTCCTCAAGGCTGAAAACACTGAAAAATGCTGCCAGAACCCCACATAAAGACCCTACTCATCAGATCTGCGTCCTCCCTGACTGGATCTGCGTCCTCTCTGCCCAGATCTGCTGGAACTGAGTCATACAAGGCTGGATCTGCTACTATCTCTCCAGATCTGCGTCCCACAAGGCTAGATCTGCTGCTAGCTCTTCAGATCTATGCTAGATCTGCCAATATCTCCTTAGATCTGCAACCTCAAAGGTTGGATCTGATGTTATCTCTTCAGATCTAGGCTGGATCTGCCAATATCTCCTCAGATCTGCAATCTCCCAAGCTGGATCTAGTGCTACCCCTCCAGATCTGCAACCTACAGAACCAGATCTGCAAATATCTGCTCGGATCTACAATCTCCAAGGCTGGATCTATCACTGTGCCTTCTCTCACGATGGGAGCGGGCGTCCTTCCTCCTCGGCCCAACGACCCTGGGGGGCTTCTCCCTCTCCAGAGATATGCTGACTGCTGCTACTGCGCCACACCCAACTAAAAGATGTACTCGAGAACAAACCTTACTAGGGCGGGCACTCGAAGTCCCCCGAAGCTAAGGGTGAAACCGGAAATAACCTTACCAGGGCAGGCACTCGAAGTCCCCCGAGGCTAAGGGTGAGATCTCCGACCGGAGACACTCGTGCACTAAACAGTGCTGCAGACCGACTAAACAACCGGCGTGCTGAAGCAGACAGAAGTCTAGCTCTCAATAATAATATCAAATTATGAATGATCCAAATGAGGTGAGAACCTCTCCTTTTATAATGCCAAACTCCCTCCAAAACTTAACTCTCCTTTGACCTGCGCAGTTTACTTTGGGTCAGCCTGATGCCTCCCCCATCATACTCATGTGGACCCCCAAGGCCCCCTCTCTGAAGTTACAACGTCAATCTACTAGGAAAAGAACACTTTATTATAAAGTGAGGTGACTAAAGTGAGGTGACCCCTCTTATTTCTCACTTTATTTATTATTTCTAGCTAAAGCGGCAAAATAAAGCAAAAATGCAATATTCCAATTAGCAAGGCTAATTGGGAATATTACAGTCTCCCCCGGCAAAACGTTGCTTGTCCTCAAGCAACTGAAGTGATGGATGCTGTAAAGTCTGCTCGCTCTCCCAAGTGGCATCCTCATCCGTCAAAAATTGCTTGTTCTCAAGCAATGCTTGAACAAGCCTACTCTCTAGCTGATGCTCCCTGCCGATACTGCAAAATGTGCCTGGGTCCCACTGAAACCTCTCTGTCTCCTGCATCACCCCGACATGAAGGGATATCTCAATGCCAGGATCCCAAACTGGCCTCTCATGGTACCAGCCAATCAATAGTCCTCCCGGATCCCATCGCCACTGTGGCCAATAATCGTACAAGCACCATGGCTCGGACTGCTCACTGCCTCTAGCTATGACTGAAGACCATGACCGCTGCTGCTCTGCATCTATGGCTGTGTAAGTTGTCCCATCGACTGTGCACCAGCTCATCATCTCTCTCCCATCAAGGCATGGAGTCGAAAATATAATGAGGAATATCTCCCTCCTGTGGATCCTCCATCTCCGAGCAATCATCCAGACCAAATGAGCCACCTCCCAACAAGGCAACTCCCAAAAATCTCCTTCCACCTCAAGCTCTGGTAATGAAGGTGGGCTGAAAATATGAACTTGGCAAGCATCATAGCTTACCTCATGCTGTCCTTCTCTCCACTCATGACAAGTGTAGAGTCTATGCTGATCATTGCCCTCCAATGGCAAAGTGAAAAACAATCCACCATAGAAGGTTCCTCCATCGATGAAGAACAAGCTGGCCCAACACAAACCATAGTGCAGTCTCATCCACTGCAACCTCAGAAAATCACATGGCAAGCAATGTACAAGATCCAACACATCTACTAATGGATAGCAAATGGATGAATATGACAACAACATAGGTCCAAACACTTGCCCATGGCTGTAAATATCAATCTCATGGCCCACATCAAAAGAGAACGCATACATAGTAGTGGTGGCCATGCCTCCTCCCATGCTCCCATTAGAACATGTAGTGCAAAAATTGTGAGAATTTTTCCCACTCACGGACACATCCAGCTCATGTGTCTCCCTCATAATCAAGCCTCCCACACAAATCTGACCATATGCTGGAAGTAAGATGGCACATGGATCCATAAATGAGTCCATAGTGTTTTGGCATGTTATGAAGAAGAATGAACCATGTGCTGCAAGAAGATAATCCTCCTCATGCTTGGAAACCCAAGTCAAGAAGAATATGCCATAGATGTCTCTATCATCATTACCTCCTCTTTGTGCAACAAATATGAAGTGATCCTGGGACCTATGGGTTATAGATCCACCATATATCTGCTGCGCACACTCCCTCCACAATGTTCTGCTCCAAGGTGACAACGCTGGGGGCTCATGCAAATAAGCTCCTGTCAATACAAGACTCTGTTCTCTGACATGCTCCCTGTCAGAGACTCCTCTAATACTGCTGCAACAAGTGTGGAGTACTCCCCAAGATGGAAGTGCTTCCCTGTCATCATCAAAGATCAAGGAGATAGTGCCATCCCCTCTTCCTGCAACATCATACAAAGTGTGAGAGCAAATCTGCCCTTGCTCTCCTAGGAACAACCCAAGCAACAAGACATTGTGTTGCCTCTCCATACCTCCATCAAACAACTCATGTGATGAAGACACAATGAATGATATGAGTAACACATCAACACCATGCATCCATACTCTATGCTGCTCCATAATGCAAGTATCCATCCATCTTTTCCCCATCCTCCTACTCTTAGGAAGAGTGTTTGCCAAGTGATGGCCAAACTCTTTCAAGAGTAACCAGCGCAGCCAAGCCTCCTGCTGCCCGGTATCATAGATCTGCAAGTAGCCTCCTAGCTCCTCGCTCATCAACCCCATCCACTCAATCGCTTGTGGATGCCTCCTTCTCCTCATCCTGGTACTCCTCCCATGAGGGCTACCATCCTCCCAAATCAAATTTCTGATTTTGCACTTCATGGGATTTTGGAATATAAACTTCTCAAGGATCAATGAGACCCTATCAAGAATCAAATAGGTGGTAGGCAAAAACCTCCCATCATGATGTGTATGGCTCAAAGGATGTCCAACACAAGCATGAGAGATGTTATCCATCCGAAGATGTCCTCCATCTTCTATCTGCTCTTGTGAGAAGGGAACCAAATCATTGTGTTCCATAGCCCGCTCCATCGAGTACCAACTCAAAATCTCTCTCCATCCAATCTCAACATATGGATGTTGTACCCTGTACAACTCTGATCGTCTCATACCGCTATCCAAGTCAACATATGAGATCTGACTAGGTGGCTCTGCCTCTCTCTCTCCAACGGAAAGAGATGACTCAACAGCACCGCCAGTCCCATCCATGCATACCTGAAGGGGAATGATCTGACGCTCCAATGTGCCCTCTGGTTGTACCATCAGGGAATCCAGCTGTTCCCCAATGTGGACCAACTTGGCCGCCGACTTGGCACAAGTCGCTCTCATACCCTCCAGCTCCTGGTCCTGCAACAAAATGGTCTCCCGTACTGACGCGGCGTTCTCTCTCAAAACTCGAAGGTCCGTCCGAAGCCGATGATACTGCTGTCTGCGACCATCATCCAATACCTCTGTACCTGCTAGTACCTCATCGAAGGTGGATACATCTCTTGACACCTCACCCATCTGTTGTGTGCTGCTACCACCCGAAGACTCGGACATGGCTCCAGTCATCACCTCAGTGGACGACTCTACCATGGTAGGCTCTACCTCCACTATGATATCAACCGGCACGGTCGAGGAGGTCTCCAATGATGGTGAGTCCTGTGTCACACTAGGTGTAACCTCAGGCTCCCTGCAATCCTGTGTGCCCTCATCCTCCAAGTGCGAGGTAACCACTTTAATGGTTTCCCTCTCCGATACTCGGTCAAGCTGGAAAGAGGTATCCAACTTGTCCACTGTGCGCTGTAAGCCCCTATCATGTGAGTGCTTGTTCCCTCTCTGAAAGTTGTGAGGTCTACTATCACGCTGGAGCTGATCATAATCTCTGCTAGCTGTGCGGTGGTGGTCTCCACCATGATGATGCCGGTGCCCCTGGTGTTGACCATGGAGTCTAATGCCATAACAGATCTGGGTATATTCCTCGAAGGGGAGAGCATCCATGAATGCCTGTCCGAGAGCATGATAGTTTGCAAGAATGTCAGCCATCCGAGCCGGATCTACCTCTCGCTGTACTGTTATTCCTGTGTCCTCTGGCAAGAATGTGGGCATAGTGGGACGTGTGGGTGTACATGAATCCATATGCCGAGTGGCTTCATACTGAACGATCTGAAAACCCCTAGGGAGTTCTCTCTGACTGACCTCTACGGCTGCAAATCTCTTGGTTACATCCTGCATGAATGTATCCATCTTCTCAGCCAACTTCACAATCATGTCCTCCATTGGATTCCGCTGATCTGTCTCCCTAAATCTCCTCTTATCCACATCACCTGCCATCAGCTCTTTCTGCTATGTGTCTACAGGCTCCTCAGAAACTGCACGGCTGCTGCAAAACCATACTGCTGCTTAACTTCAACCTCCGATTTACCCACTGAAAACTACTCAGAAAATTCCAAGAATTTGGGAAGGTGATCCTTGTCCAAAACCCAGAAAAACCCAGAAAACGTTTCTCCTAATTCCAAACTTCAAAATTTGACCCTTTTATTTTGGCCCTTTTTCCAACTGCGTTTCTGGTATTGCACTGCTATTGCTCTCCAAAATTTCAGCAACCCTCTGTATGATCTCTCTCCCAATGTCATAGACCACAGGCTGAGCCAGAATTATGCTTTGATACCACTGTAATATCCCCAAAGGGAAATAACCAGTAATAAACAGAAATATGCCAGACAGATATAGAAAATACAATGCTGAACCAGATCATGGAACAATTACACATAGAATGCCATAAAACTGAGCCATTTTATTAATCTGAAAGTACATAGAGAGGAGTACAAGATAATCAGAGTAAGTGCACCTATCCTTGCTCAAGGCAAGTACAAAATCCTCTCAGAAAAATAGGAAATGGCTGCTACAGAAACTGCACCCCAGCTGCTGAAAGAAACTACCGTAAACTGCTGCTGTTGGAAGGAACTGAAGCTAGGGGCTGATCCCCTTGCCGGAATGAGCTAAAAATCTACAGATCACCTATACTTGCTGCTCCGGACAAAACCGAAGCGAGTGAAGCAAATGGACCACCTCACGAAAATCGCCCCGGAAACCCTCCTCCTACAAAAACAGCAACAGCAGCAAGGGAACGACTCGAGCTCAAAGGAGATCTTTCGGAAAAAGGCTGAATCTACCCACAAATCCTCCGGATGGAGTTGACCAACTCCTCAGGGCAGAAAACAACGAAAAATGCGCACCGCGAGAACCCCACATAAAGACCCTACTCATCAGATCTGCGTCCTCCCTGACTGGATCTGCGTCCTCTCTGCCCAGATCTGCTGGATCTGAGTCATACAAGGCTGGATCTGCTACTATCTCTCCGGATCTGCGTCCCACAAGGCTAGATCTGCTGCTAGCTCTTCAGATCTATGCTAGATCTGCCAATATCTCCTCAGATCTGCAACCTCAAGAGTTGGATACGATGTTGTCTTCGGATCTAGGGCCCGGATGCGCAATGTCTCCTCGGATACGCGATCTCCAAGGCGGATCTAGTGCTGCCTCCGGATGCGCAGCCTACGAATCGGATACGCAAATATGCGCTCGGATCTACGATCTCCAAGGGTTTGGATCTATCAACGTGCCTTCAGTCCGATGGGACGGCGTCCTTCCTCCTCCGACGCGACGACCACAAGAGAACTTCTCCCTCTCCGGATATGCACACGGCTTCTTTGCTACTCTCTTCTGGCCCCGAAAGATGTACTCCAGAACAAACCTTACTGGGGCGGGCACTCGAAGTCCCCCGAAGCTAAGGGTGAAACCAGAAAACCTTACCAGGGCCGGCACTCGAAGTCCCCCGAAGCTAAGGGTGAGATCTCCGACCGGAGACACTCGTGCACTAAACAGTGCTGCAGACCGACTAAACAACCGGCGTGCTGAAGCAGACAAAAGTCTAGCTCTCAATATCAATATCAAAATATGCATGATCCAAATGAGGTGAGAACCTCACCTTTTATAATGCCAAACTCCCTCCAAAACTTAACTCTCCTTTGACCTGCGCAGTTTACCTTGGGTCAGCCTGATGCCTCCCCCCATCATACTCATGTGGACCCCCAAGGCCCCCCTCTCTTAAGTTACAACGTCAATCTACTAGGAAAAAGAACACTTTGTTATAAAGTGAGGTGACTAAAGTGAGGTGACCCCTCTTATTTTTCACTTTATTTATTATCTCTATCTAAAGCGGAAAAATAAAGCAAAAATGCAATATTCCAATTAGCAAGGCTAATTGAAGATAATACGATGTTGTCTGCTTGCCTCTGCTTCTTCGACCAATGCTCTAAGAGGTGAAGACCACCAACAAGCATCAATGCTCTCGGGCTCCTGCTGCGCTGTACCTGTAGCTGCATATGCTACCCCTCCAACTGCATACCAACTCATCACCTCTCTCCAATCCAAGTTGTGACTCAATCCCATGCTGATCCTGCTCTCCTGAAATCGGGATGGAGTGCTGAAGAAATGATGTCCTGTGCCACCATGACAGCTGGAATCTATAACCTCTGTTATGTCCAAGGGCCCCTGCTCGACTGTGCTCCCTACGAAGAATACCGCACCATCTAGAGGGTACCAACTCATGATCTCCCGCCAATCCATCCTGGAAGAAGAATCCGATGTAGCAATAACAACGGCATATGGAACACGCCTGAAGTGTTGCCGCCAACCCGTAATCAACTCCCACTGCTCTGCCCTGTCTGCCAATGAGAGCTGCCTGTAGAAGGAAACCCCTCTCTCTATAATGGGCCAAAGTGGGCAAGATATGTTGCAAGCTCCATCGATGTACTCTTGGAGAGTACTACTCACTGAAAGTACTGCAGCTCGACCGACTGTATGTACATCTATCTGTACCTCATCAATGTGTCGGCCAAAAGATGAATGCTCCACCATATCCAACAGCTCCTGCTGTCTAATAGCCCCCTGCATAACAATCCCATCAACCTCCAACATCTCTAGAGGATATGGATCTGCAACTGCCGTCACTGTACTCAGTGTCAATGTATCTGACTGCTCCTCCTCAACGGCTGACCCCGCGGTTAGCCGCATATCCATCACCGACTCGATGTGAGCCTCCATCTGGCTCTCCCTCAAAGGACTATCATGCATGATGTGCATAGCATCCTCCTCTACTGACTCAGGCTCCATCACATATAGCTCTAACTGGATCGTCACAAGTGTCTCATCGCCTAGGGCATCTCCCATAGAGTTCCCTGACTGCTCACCATGTATCTTGGAATGCAGCTCTGGTCTACTGTCTCCATCTCTGCGTGATTGCTCTCGCTCCCCAGAAGCGACCTCAACTGATCCTATGGACTCATATGAAGAAGAGTCCTCACCCTAGCATACAGAAGGAATGCCCTCCTGTTTTACCTCCGCCACCTCATCTGCACTGAATATGCCATCCACCCTCTCGATGAAGTGTAGATACAATGTCTGAAGTCCAGACGTATGCCAGGATGCTACCTCTGCTGAACCCAGTATCCTCTGCTCATGCATGATCTCAACATGCCCTGAGGGAAAAATGATGCATGTCTCCCTCATGACCTGCTCCCCAAACGTAGGCCCAACAATGACTGATGTGCCACCACTGCAGAGGATCATCTCATCCCCTAACCTGTGGCTGTCAACTAGCGCTCCAACCCAGTGCCACTGCTGAGAAGTCTTTCCCCTAGTGTGCTGAGTGTCATCCAAATATCTTGGGTGAGCCTCGCGTATCCCGCTGCTCATGCCCAAAGTGCCAAAGGACAACAACAAAATCGGATGTGCCGGTGAGTGATGTAGAAGAGAGGCAGGTGTATGAGTCTCCACAGATACCGCCAAGTATCGCTCATCCATCTCCCCATCGATCCTGGGTGAACTACTCCCAAAGGTGAGCTCGGTGTCCCTGTCCATGAGTCTCCCTAGCGGCAATGCGCTAAGATCCTGCTGTGCAGCACCGTATGCCCTTGCATACCACCGATCATCCATGTACTCCTCGCCATGCCACTGCACACTGAGGTATACCCCTGTATACTGCTGGATACCCCATGCTACTGTCGTACCACCCTGTACCGTCTCGTGCCATGAGTGTGTCCAGGCATCGATCACTCCTCGCATGCTCTCAATGTGATGTAGGACACTCCTACTCCACAATCTAATCCCACACACTACGGTACAACACCATGCAACTCCGTGTCCACAGGAAGTCCACTGCTCAATGCTAGAGGCTCCCACACATCCCTGGATGTGGTGTCCTAGAGCTGTGCCTCTACATGTTGGACTTCCTCCAATCGGTATCATCATCTCCACCGTCGCATCACTATACCCGCCGACAAATGGATCATCACTCCAAATCCTCCTCGAGGGGTCCAAGAAGTGAATCTCCCTATGTGTCAGTAGTGTTACCACCACTGCTCGGCTCCGCTGCGTCCTCTGTGCCCCACACAAAGGTGAAGAATCCTTGGCCCCATACAAGGCGCCATCTAGTGGCCTGCCAATGCCACCTCCTCCGACAAGCTCCTGCCAAGGTATGTTGACCACCCCGTGATCCCGTGTATGAGTGTCATACCAAGATAACCTAGGGAGTCTGCCCATAAACTGGTTGGCCACTAGAGCTGACCGAAACTCCCCTAGCGGATGCACATGCTCTACTACTAGGCCAACTGTACCCTCCAAAAGACATAGTCAGCCGACCTGCCTGGGAAACGATAGGTGATCCCACCTGGATCCCAATGCCAATCTGGGGTTCCTGTGTTCCCCATGCATAGAAACTCCTGCTGAGCTACACTCGGATCCATCACTATCTCCATAGCCTGCTCCACCGAGTACCAACTCAAAATCCCTCGCCATCCAACCTCAACATGTGGATGTTGTACCCTGTGCAACTCTGATCGTCTCATACCGCTATCCAAGTCAACATATGAGATCTGAGTAGGTGGCTCTGCCTCTCTCTCTCCAATGGGAAGAGATGACCCAACAACACTGCTAGTCCCATCCATGCATGCCTGAAGGGGAATGATCTGACGCTCCAACGTGCCCTCTAGTTGTACCATCAGGGAATCCAGTCGTTCCCCAATGCGGGCCAACTTGGCCGCCGACTCGGCACAAGCCACTCTCATGCCCTCCAGCTCCTTGTCCTGCAACAAAATGGCCTCCCATACTGATGTGGCCTTCCCTTTTAAGACTCGAAGGTTTGTCCGAAGCCGATGATACCGCTGTCTGCGACCATCATCCAATACCTCTGTATCTCCTAGTGCCTCATCGAAAGTGGATACATCTCCTGATACCTCACCCATCTGTCGTGTGCTGCTACCACCTGAAGACTCGGACATGGCTCCAGTCATCACCTCAATGGATGGCTCTACTGGGGTAGGCTCTACCTTCTCCACTACGATATCAACCAACACGGTCAGGGAGGTCTCTAATGATGGTGAGTCCTGTGTCACACTAGGTGTATCCTCGAACTCCCTGCAATCCTGTGTGTCCTCATCCTCCAAGTGCGAGGTAACCATTTTGATGGTTTCCCCCTCCGATACTCGATCAAGCTGGAAAGAGGTATCCAAATTCTCCACCCAAGCTTTTTCTGAACGCTTGGATGATCCGTTAGATGTCGGTAAATGGGATCTTTCCACTGTGCGATGTAAGCTCCTGTCATATGAGTGCCTATTCCCTATGTGAAAGTTGTGGGGTCTACTATCCCACTGGA